>LR812523.1:83483612-83511112 GCA_903798195.1 Danio kyathit | reverse complement strand
TCTCTTTAACGCATTTTGTTGAATCGATGTTACATTGCATCTGCATGCCAAATAATTCCCATTAGATTTTAAGTAGGCTGTTGGGTTGGGGTTAGTGTAAGTTGACATGGACTTGCAAAGTTTATTATAGTCAGTTAAATGTCTGTTAAAGGAGCAATATAGCAGATATTAAGCAGACACTCGACTAATACTCAAATGAGAAGTAAATGGCATGCTGTAATGCAACTTTTAGTCAACAAAATGTGCAATAGGGACCATCAAAATAAAGTCTTACTGAAGAATTAAAAGAAGAAAAATAATAAAACAAAATAAAAAAAAAGAAAAGAAAAACAGAAGTCGACGTAGATTTGAAGTTTTACCCAGTGTAATGTTATCAAGTTCATCAGTTATTTCAGATGTGTCTCTTTTATATTGTATTCCTGTACAAGAGCACTGGATTGAAGAAAACACACAGTGCAGGTGGAGGATCTGTCGTGATCTTCAGTCCTCGTGAGGATCCTGAGGTTTCCTGCTTTACTGAAGGGCTCAGTGTTGAAGACTTGTGAGTGTGTTTTTTATTGTATTTTTTTCTTGAAATGTTGAGGTGCAGCTCTGAGCCTCGGGCCAGAAACATGCTCTGCGTGAGCTTTTGGTCCTGACAGTCATATTCAACATGCTCCTGCATTACTGTGCCAATAGCACAGCTCCATCCTCAAGGAGAGTTATCTGGGTTGGTGTATAGTTCAGATTGACTCCCCTTTCTTTATGCTGGTGCTGTTTTTGCCCCATTGACTTCCATTATAATCACATTTTTTGACTGCAAAGCCATGACAGTGTTATGATTGTTGCTGGTTTTCCCTGTTGTGAAGAATTACAAGTTGTTATTTTTACTGTTGATCATCAGTTGGCACTATTAACCTTTTAGATAGGCCTGTGCAAACCAACACAATCCCACGGCAATTCGTAACTTTTTGATTAGTGGCTAATTCGTATGAATTCGTACGATCTAATTCGTACAAATTAGTACGATTTGCTCATCACCCAATGACGGTTGGGGTTAGGGGTGGGGTTAGGTGCCACGCCTTCTTTTTAAAATCGTATATTTTCGTATGACTGAACTCGTACGAATTAGCCACTATACTGACAAAACGTAAAATACTTACGTTTCCTCGTGAGATCAGGCTGGTGCAAACACACACACACACACACACACTCACACACTATACTCCATATAACTCCAATTCCAGAAACTAATCTTTTTTTTGCACTGCAACAGATGATCAACAGAATAAATGACACATATTTGCAGGCCTCTTGCATTCACAAAAAGCTACATTAAATATAAAGATGTAAAATGACAGCTAATAAGTCAACTTTAAATAAAAGGTCAAATACAAACACAACCATTGGGTTAGAAAGGGTCACTGTTACGTTTCACGTATGTTTTGTTGTTTGTTTTCGGTTTTGCGTTCTCTTCTCTCTTCCGTGTCTATTCTGTCCTGTTCTAGGTGTGCAACCATTGGTCGAAACAGCTGTCAGTCACCATCATGACACAATCGGCGCACCAATCGGGAGCTGGTCCGCCAAGTATAAAAGACATGCGCTGTTCCCCAGGAGCGCTTGGCTCACCGCCAAACTCCTCACTTGTGTTCATTTAGTTTAGTTTAGTTTAGTTGCTGTGTGTTTAGATCAGGGGTGTTAAAGTCAATTCCTGGAGGGCCGGAGCCCTGCAGAGTTTAGCTCCAGCCCTGCTTCAACACACCTATCTGTAGGTATCAAACAAGCCTAAAGCACTTAATAAGTTTGATCAGGTGTGTTTAATTGGGGTTGGAACTAAACTGTGCAAACTGGCTTTGACACATGTGGTTTAGATTCTCTTGATTAAGGGATCGATTTATTAGATGAGCTTGAGCAGCTCAATTTAGTTTTATTGAGAAGTTGAACGATCTTCATGACAATTGGATTATATCAGATCTTGTTTTGCTAATGGCTAACAGTGTGTACTTTACCGGATTTAGCAATCCTGAGCAGCATAGTGTTTTTATGTTAGTTGGTTTATGGAGGTGTTGCCACATGTGTAGTTATTGTTTTTGGAGTAGTTATGAAGTTTAGTTAAGCATCGCGCTGAAGATTACGGTTTTGTTTCTGCATTTTTCTTTGTTCAGTTAGTTTAGTGCAGGGGTGTCAAACTCAGATCCTGGAGGGCCGCAGCCCTGCACAGTTTAGTTCCAACCCTGCTTCAACACACTTACCTGCAGGTTTCAAACAAGCCTGAAGGACTCAATTAGTTTGATCAGGTGTGATTAATTAGGGTTGGAACTAAACTGTGCAGAGCTCCGGCCCTCCAGGAACTGAGTTTGACACCTGTGGTTTAGTGGGTTGGGGTTTAGTTAGATCGTTTTGCTATAATTATTTCTTTGTTTTGGCAACACTCCTGTTTTCGTTTAATTCAGTTATTTAAAGTTACATTACATCTAATTTCTTATATTCGTTGTTTAACATTCTCTGTTTAATAAATACTTACTTTTTGTTTCACTTAACCAGCCGTCGTGTCTTCTCATTTTCATCCAGCATCATTATAGACCAGGGGTGTCCAAACTCAGTCCCGGAGGGCCGGTGTCCTGCAGATTTTAACTACCAATGCATAAAGAGGATGATGTGGTCAAAATACACATTTGCCTAACAGTGGCGTAGCGCAAAATGCGGGGGCCCCCCTGCAAGAATTATTGACGGGGCCCCCTGGTGAAGTGTGCGGGGGTGGGGGTGGGGGTGGGGGGGTGTTGGAACGATCACAAACGTCATTTTTTTCATGCATGACTCTGCAGTCTTCATAAACAAGATAATTACATAACTTAAACTCAAAATAATCATTCATTTCCTTTTCGGCTTAGTCCCTTTATTAATCCGGGGTTGCCACAGCGGAATGAACTGCCAACAGGGAGAACATGCAAGCTCCACACAGAAACGCCAACTGACCCAGCCGGGGCTCACACCAGCAACCTTCTTGTTGTGAGGCGAACGTGCTACCCACTGCGCCACCATGCAGCCCACACTCAAAATAATCTTCCTCGTTAATTTATTTGACAAGGAACTTTGTATTGTAGTGGATGACACATTTCTAACATTCTAGTACATCAAGCCACATTTTTACACCTGTAAACTTTGAAGTCAATTTTTTGGCCCTCCTAATAATTTAAAATAATGTTTTCCAAGTGATCTTTAACAAACCAAGGAAATTTTCACAGTATTTCCTGTAAAAAAAAAAAAAAAAAAAGTAATAATAATAAATAAGTCTTTTTTTTATAGTTTATTTCTTAAATAAAAGCAGTTTTTTTAATTTTTAAAAATACAATTTTAGGTCAGTATTATTAGCCTCCTTAAGAAATATTTACTGTGTATTTTTGATTGTCTACACAACAAACCAGTTATACTATAGCTTGACTAATTATTCTATCTGTCCTAGTTAACATAACCTAGTGAAGTCTTTCAATTACGCTTTAATCTGAATACAACTATCTTGCAAAATAACTAGTAAAATATTTTGCACTGACTGTCACCATGGGAAAGATAAAAAAGTAGTTATTAGAAATTAGTTAGTTAAACTATTATGTAAAAAAAACGTGTTGTAAAAAATCATGTGTGTTGAAGACTCGTATGTCGGTACTGACATCTAAAACGAATGAAGGCAAAACTAAACGAGTAGAATATTACTTTCAACGTGACTGAAAACTAAATTTTATCAATGTGTTATCTGTTCTCCGCTACTTGCCGACTGTGTAAATTCAAGACTGCATTTCCTAACGTAAAACTATGTACACTCAGCTTCTGATTAATAATATGCAGAGCAGAGGACTTCATATATTAAAAGGTTTAAAATCGCTATTGAAAACAAAAGTCTAATATAATCAACAGTGGACATTTTGATAGTTTTTCACAACATGAACATGACTGAAGTTGAATCTTTTTATTACCTGTGTCAAGTTGGGGGTTAACTTCTGAATGCGGGGAACTAATGCACACAGCGCCGTTACAGAGAGAGTGCGCGTGAAGGCAGGGAGAGAGAGTGCGCGCGATACCTAGAGCGCGCGAAAGAGGCCCCAGTCATTTCTTCGCAGTTTGCCGCCAATGGCTGATATCACTTCTCCGTGACGTTTTGACACAAAAATATCCCGCGGGGGCCCCTTATCACGCGGGGCCCCCCCGCGGTGCGTGCCCTGCGGGCCCGTCCGCTACGCCACTGTTGCCTAATAATTCTGCACTGCCTGTATACATAATATATTTTAAGGATTGCATAGGAGGGGCGACAACACCGGTTATAAAAAGGAAGGGAATTTTGCTGTTTTTATATTTATTTCAAAGTGTTTTCATGCCTAAATAAAACGAAAGCACAGAACAGATTCACATTTAAGAGCAAGAGGCAGCCCCTGCTGGTTCGGCGGTATGAGTTGCGTATAGAGAGGATCGGCTCTTTAATGTTTATTACCACCCTTCAGAGAAAAAAACGGGAGAAATATGGGAAAATGCCTTCACGGGATGTTAGCAGGATAGAACTGTAAAATACGGGAGAATCCCGAAAAAAAACAGGAGGGATGACAGGTATGACAAAGTGTGCAGCTTATCTGTTCCAGTTAGTGATTGTGTAGCACACCATTATTATAGTAAAACTATTTCTTAATTTATTTTTACGTTTAACGAGACATAATCTTAATATGTAAGGGTGCTTTCACATATGTGGTTCGGTTCATTTGGTCCGGACCAAAGGCAACAAATGATACATTGTAGCATTTTTCTGCCGTTTTGGGCCGCTTTCACACCACACTGATTGCTTTGGTCTGAACCAGTTGAAACGAACCAAAATGCAGTCATGTGACAAAATCTACATCAATCACTGGCCAGATGTTATTGAACGCATTTCCTAAACTGCTTTTCAATTGGTCAGAATTCACGTGGAACTACCGCAAATAAACAAACCGGCAGACACACAATGTCGCTGCGCTGGCTGACGCAGTATCCCTGCTCATGGTATACTCTGTAGTTTGTATGCATCACTTTAGACAAACTATACATTTCGAGAATGAAGCGCGGCTGCGGCTGGAAAACAATGTTTTAATGCATTGCAATCGGCGAAAGCATTAGGAGAAGGCGTGAATTAATTTAGCTAAACTGCGACATGGTCATCTTTCAGAAATATCACCAATGATCCATCAGGTAATGTTTCTCCCTCTCTCTCTCTCTCTCTCTCTCTCTCTCTCTCTCTCTCTCTCTCTCTCTCTCTCTCTCTCTCTCTCTGTTTAAAACTGTTGGTAAAGCGCTGTCAACAAATATTTTCCCTCCAAACCCCATAAGATAGACAGCGCATCGCACTACGGCAGCTTTTTTTTAGTCCAAAAAGGCGCAGTACTTTTTGCGGTTGGGTCTGTTTTAGTTTGGATCACGTTCTCACCACAAGCGATCCGCTCCAGGGTTCGTTTGAAAGCGTACCGAGACCACCTCTTCAAGCAGGTCTCGGTACGCTTTTTTGGTCCGCTTTTGGTGCGCACCCTAGTGCGATTGCTACGTTCTCACCTGCACAAACGAACTGCACCAAGAGGGAAAGCAAACTCTAGTGCGATTCAACCCAACTAAATAAAGCAGGTGTGAAAGCACCCTGAGAAGTGAGCATGAGCAATTTATTAATGCTGCAGTTCACTGAGCGGCCACTGGTGTCACTAATAATCAAAAGCTGATTTGATCCAAGGTTATTTTGGGAAGCTTTTTATTAGTTTCACTTTTTGAAATCTTTATTTTTAATATAGATTGAAGGATCAAAGAAATTTTACAAGTCCCATGTGATCAGTATTTGCCGCCACATCCCAGGCAAACTCGACTTTTACCCAAGGAGAAAGCCAGACTTCATTTATACAACCCGTCCACACCCACAAAGAGCGCAGCTTATCTGTTCCAGTTAGTGAGGAACATGAATAAAACATGGGCGGACATGAACTTTCTGCATTGTTTTTCTTTCTCCTCGCAGTGGCCTCGGCTTGTGAATATCTATCAGACAGTCAGGCTTTGAAGTCGAGCTCATCGTAAAACACTCTGAAAGCACAACACTGGACTACAATGCGAGGCTCCCTTGATAGGAGATCTCTCAGGAGTTCCCACCGGATGATTTATTTAATTGCACATTTGTCAGGATTAATGAAACTACCTTCGAGAGCAACCTTCTCAGGTGACCCCATATAAGTGGAATAACTATGTAACTGTATGGATCTTTTTCATGCTAAACCAACAGATATTATGCAGTAAGTGTAAAAAAATAAGCATAATAAGACCCTTTCTAATACTGTAGCTGGCACTGTTCATATTTTCACTGATATATTATAATATACACTTAGATTTGCATAATTATTAGATTACGTAAATCATATTGAGCTAGTTCTGATATATAAATAATGTCAAAATAGATATAGAGACAGGTGTAATGTGGTTCACTAATGATTGAATAGGGACAGAATGTACCAAGTGTTCTATTATGTATTGTGACTACCTGATAAAAGTCTTGTGGCCTATCCAAGTTTTAGGAGCAACAAATCATAACTTCTAGTTGATCATTTGGTATCAGAAGTGGCTTATATGAAAGGCAAAGGCCTCTAGATGACGCTTATTTGAGCACAATAAAATATGATCATGTCTTGATTGTTAATGATTTCATTTGGACAGTAAGATCTGACTTTGCTTAGACAAAAGTCTCATCACTGAACAGAAATAATGTCCAGTATGTCAATGTCAATGCCTCCTCCTTCATCTTACCCCAGACATGCTCAATAATGTTCATGTCTGGTGACTGGGCTGGCCAATCCTGGAGCACCTTGACCTTCAGGAGCTTTGATGTGGAGGCTGAAGTATGAGAAGGAGCGCTATCCTGCTGGAGAATTGTCCCTCTCCTGTGGTTTGTAATGTAATGGGCAGCACAAATGTCTTGATACTTCAGGCTGTTGATGTTGCAGATCTCTCGGACGCCCCCATACTGAATGTAACCCCAAACCATGATTTTTCCTTCACCAAACTTGACTAATTTCTGTAGAATCTTGACTCCATGCTGGTTCCAGTAGGTCTTCTGCAGTATTTGTGATGATTGATGCAGATAAACAGATGATTCATCAGAAAAATCCA
Organism: Danio kyathit; assembly: GCA_903798195.1. NCBI lineage: Eukaryota > Metazoa > Chordata > Actinopteri > Cypriniformes > Danionidae > Danio > Danio kyathit. The sequence goes on along the minus strand of LR812523.1, from coordinate 83,503,978 downwards.
CCTTCTGACTCTTTTCCAAATGATCAACTAGAAGTCGAGTTATTATTTGATGCTCTCACAACTGGGATCCACGACAAGACTTTTGCCAGGTAGTGTACTTGAGGTTCTTGGTTTTAAATGCAAACTGAATTTCCAAGAGAATTTGGATCACATTTGTTAGAAATATAGCAGAAGGTATTTATACTGCAGATGCTGAGGGAATTTGCTGCCAGTTGAAGTGTTTCTACTAGTCTAATTGAACTCTTTTTGGTTTTCAACATGCTCAGATGTGTTGCATTAACAACAATCAATGCTGACGAATAAACCAGCGAGTCACTGAATTATAAAAGCAAAATTGTGCATGCCACACAGAAAACAATGATGTCTGCCAAGTTGTTGCAAACAATGTATATGGGCTGAATTTAAACAAATTAAATGTAGTAATGTTCAACTTAAATGTTTGTTTAAATTCAACCCAAATTATATTGTTTACAACCAATTACCTTTAAAAAATATAGTAAATCCAAGGAATCATCTTTGAATCATTTTCATTCATTCATTTTCTTTTGGGTCTAAGTCCCTTTATTAATCAGGGGTTGCCACAGCGGAATGAACCACCAACTTATCCAGCACATGTTTTACACAGCGGGTGCCCTTCCATCTGTAACCCATCACTGGGAAACAACCAGGCAAAATAAATAATAATAATAATAATAATAATAATAATAATAATAATAAAATAATAATAATAATAATAATAACAACAATAATAATAAAATTAATCACAATAATAATAAAATAATAATAATAATAATAAAATAATAATAATAATAATAATAAAATTAATAATAATAATAATAAAACAATAATAATAATAATAATAATAAAATAATAATAATAATAATAATAACAATAATAATAATAAAATTAATCACAATAATAATAAAATAATAATAATAATAATAATAAAATAATAATAATAATAATAAAACAATAATAATAATAATAATAATAATAATAATAATAATAATAAAATAAAATTAAAAATAAAATTAATAAAATTTTATTAATAATAATAAAAATAATAATAATAATAATAATAATAATAAAATAATAATAATAATAATAATAATAATAATAATAATAATATAATAATAATAATAATAATAATAAAATAATAATAATACTAAAGCATTATGACGTATACAATAGCAGAACACTCAAAAATATATGTTGCTGCTTGTTTAAACTATTTATTTTAAATGAGCTGAAACAACCAACGCAATCTCACGGCAATTTGTAACTTTTTTATTTAGTGGCTAATTCGTATGAATTCGTACAATCTAATGTGTACAATTTAATACGATTTGCTCATCACCCAATGACGGTTGGGTTTAGGGGCAGGGTTGGGTGCAACGCCTCCTTTTTAAAATCATACATTTTCGTACGACTGAACTCTTATGAATTAGCCACTAAACTGACAAAACGTAAAGTACTTACGTTTCCTCGTGAGATCAGGCTGGAAACAACACAAATCTTAAAATTGTTTTTGGCACAACTTAACTGTTTTGTAATCAAAAAACTTACATTTGTTAAGTTAACTTAATCAATTTGTGTTCGAACAGCATGAATGGATGATCTGAAACCCTGCATATAAATTGTTTGCAACTACTTACTTTAAAAAAATTATAAATCCAATGAATCATTTTTTTCCTTTGTGGGGACCTCAACCCTAATCCTAACGTAACCTTAAGACCCCTGTATCATATTAAATGTTTTCTTTTTTGGGCCATTTTAACATTTCATTAGAAAGAAGGTGCACCTCCTATAATCTCCTCTGTCTATTGAATGTCATTGACTAAAAGTCACCGTGAACACTGTTGACGTATAAATTGCTGTGCAATTAATGGAAGGTAAAGCCAAACTGATGGCATGACCAATCTCTAAATTAAATTGTCATACTTGCACACTGCAATTCCACTCAGATGGGAAAACAGTTCCTATTCTTGCACACATTTACAATGGAATAATTATGACACTGAAGGTTCAAATCAGTTCAATTCAAGTCTGTTTGTGTAACGTTTTAACTAGAGGTGTCTAGAGCCGATCACGCGGTTTCAGAATCAATCGTAATCAGATGTTACCTCCCGATCAGGACTCCAATATACAGTTGAAGTCAGAATTATTGGCCCCCCAGAATTTTTGGCCCCCTGTTTATTTTTTTCCCCAATTTCTGTTTAACGGAGAGAAGATTTCTTCAGCACATTTCTAAACATAATAGTTTTAATAACTCATCTCTAATAACTGATTTATTTTATCTTTGTCATGATGACAGTAAATAACAGCTTAAAGTGACATTTAAAGGCTTAACTAGGTTAATTAGGTTAACTAGGCAGGTTAGGGTAATTAGGCAAGTCATTGCATTATGATGGTTTGTTCTGTAGACTATCGGGAAAATAAATAGCTTAAAGTGGCTAATAATTTTGACCTTAAAATGGTTTTAAAAAAATTAAAAACTGCTTTTATTCTTGCCGAAATAAAACAAATAAGACTTTCTCCACAAGAAAAAATATTATCAGACATACTGTGAAAATTTCCTTGCTCTGTTCATAATCATTTGGGAAATATTTAAAAAAGAAAAAAAAAATCAAAGGTGGGCTAATAATTATGACTTCAACTGTATATGTTTATATATTCTCATTATTTTTTAACACATCTATAGTTATGGGGTGGCACAGCGTTAAACCTCTTACCTGACTTCACACAGAAACAGCAATGCGTGCGGCATGACATCACTTTGTTGCAGAGACGCTATTGGTTAAATGCCGGCAAAGTAGAACACAGTAGCAGCTTGAAGCAGAAAGCAGAGTATGTCTGCGGTCTGGAGGTATTATGAAGTTGATGACGAAAACATTGCCATAGCAAACCATGAGATGGGTAAACTTGGGATTGCCTGCCGGGTATTTTAAGTTGAGGTGCTTTTATATTTACTGTTGCACTAAGTGAAGTTTATTTATAAATAATTTCGAGAGGATCACGTGCTTATGATTGACACGGCTGGCCCCGAGTCAAGCCAATGTACAATCCACCAATCAAACGATTCCTAACTCAGAATAAATAACCAAAAGCATCTTACCTTAGTCATCTTTGTCTTGATGAATCCCCCCTTCCACCCACCTCTCCTCTTCTCTTTCCTCTATAGTGCAGCACAGCGGCTCAGTGGCTAGCACTGTTGCCCCACAGCAAGAATGTCTCCGGTTCTGGTCTACCCAGCCAGTTGGCATTTCAGTGCGGAGTTCATGTTCTCCCCGTGCTCGCGTGGGTTTTCCCCGGGTCCTCCGGTTTCCTCCCACAGTTCATAACATAAGACATAAATAAAGCGACTAAACCAAATCAGCACCATAGTCAAATTCCACAAGCAGAACACCCTCATAGCAATCCTTAAGCAGCAGGAGGGAGGGGGTTCTCGAGAGCTACCAGAGCTCAAACTCCCCTGCAAATGGGAGGGAGCCCCGGGCTCAAGGATCTTATGAACCCAGGGCTCTCTCCCCGGACAGCATACCAAACTAGCTTATTACCAATCATCAGCAGGTTGTTAACAGAGTTGCTGAATGTAAAATAAGGTGAATTAAATAAAAAACAAGAAACATCCTGGATCTGTTTCTTTACTCTTTTTTTATGTACATTAGAAGTATCGGATTGGATTTCGGTATTACTCAAAATCAAATGACTCAGACTCGAACTCGAGGGCAATAAATCCTGGTCAGGGCATCCCTAGTTTTTACAATAAGTATGGTTTAAAGCAGCTTCACCAACAGTTGTATTAGTTGCTAATAACTTTGCTTAATTAACTAGTAACTCAAAGCTTTCAACAGTTAAAGTTATTATATAGGCACAGATCACCTGCTGTTATATTAAACAGGTGATGTCATTGTGTACATGGTGAAATATTAAATGTAATTTCCCACCCGCAATTATACCACACAATACAACTCAAATATAGTGTTTACTGGAGGAGCTGTTCATGTTAAAGTCTGATAGGTAGTAAATGGAGACGGTCCTAACTAGAAGAGCAGCACATATTGATCGATGCAGGGTCAGCGCTGAAGAGACTCTTGGGTTTGTGTTTTATCTGCGGTCAGTGGCGTCGCTCAAATAGAGCGCTAACACCAGGTCTGACACAATATTGAGTCCAGCAGGAGGATTATTGAGGACCGAGAGAGCTGCACATCCATCCTGGATCACACTGGCACACTGAAATAATCATGATACACTGAACCGACTTAAAGAAATTATTGTAAATAACTTAAATGTCTTTCTATAGTCTGTCTTTCTTGATAAAGTATAATTTATCTTTGGTTCAAATTTAATTTAATCTAAATCCAAAATATTCCTTATGTAAAAAAAAGCATTCACACAAAGTAAAATTATTGTTTGTTAAAGAGACCATTTATTTATTTATTTATTTATTTATTTATTTATTTATTTATTTATTTATGTAGTTAGTTAGTTAGTTAGTTAGTTAGTTAGTTAGTTAGTTAGTTAGTTAGTTAGTTAGTTAGTTAGTTAGTTTGCATGTTCTTTCCGTGTTGGCGTGGGTTTCCTCACGTAATGAATAACCATATTTTAAGAAAACGTATGGTTAATCTGTCTGTCTATCGATCTATCGATCTATCTGTCTATCTGTCTATCTGTCTATCTATCTATCTATCTATCTATCTATCTATCTATCTATCTATCTATCTATCTATCTATCTATCTATCTATCTATCTATCTATCTATCTGTCTGTCTGTCTGTCTATTTATCTACAGAAGTGCACTCTAGCAGATAGTGTGATCTACAGTAGGCTACATGCATCTTTTAGAAACACTGGCCATTTTAAGGCCAGCTTTTGTTGTAAAATTGTATTTGATGTCTGAAGCGTACCTGGAGTGTGGACTGGAGCTCGCAGTGATTTCTCTCCCCCTGCAGCGCTGTTCATTTAGTAAATCCTCCTCTTCTTGCCTCTGAGCTTCATCACTTCAGGGCTGTGAATTGTTCTGTGTGCTGAAATCTGAAGCAACACTGCCCCCTGTTGATACTTCTGTCACCATACAGAGGATACTGAAACTTCTGAAGTCTTAACTACGGTGGCCGAGAGAGCTTAACGTGCTGCAATTTAAGAAAGCACATGCAATTACAAACACCAGAAAATTAAGATCTTCGTCGGATGAACAGCAAACGTGATGCAAATTCTCACAGAGCAAACAAGGTAAGTAAACACCTGTATTTACTGAGGATTGTGAAGATTTCTGGTTCTCGGGAATTCAGTTTTTAAAAGAACCACCTGTTTCTGCCTGTATATTTGTATATACAGTTAAAGTCTAAATTATTAATTATTAGTCCTCATGTGAATCCTTCCAATGATTTTATTTTTCTTACTTGTTTTATTTTGGCTTAAATAAAAGCTTTTAAAGATTTTATAAAAAAAAAAAACGACATTTATGGTCAATTTTAGTCTGCTTAACACACACACACACACACACACACACACACACACACACACACACACACACACACACACACACACATATATATATATATATTACACTGTCTACAGAACAAACCACTGTTATACACTACCATGATTTGCCTGATTACCCTAACTTTAACCTAATTAACCTAGTTAAGCCTTTAAATGTCACTTTAAGCTGATATAGTATCTTGAAAAATATTTAGTAAAATATTATTTACTGTCATCATGGCAAAGATAAAATAAATCAGTTATTAGAAACGAGTTATTAAAACTATTATGATTAGAAATGTGTTGAAAAAATTGGAAAAAAAAATAAAGTAATTAAAAATTTAACAGGAGGGCTCATAATTCTGACCTCAACGGTATATTAAGGCATGTATAATGGGTTGCATGCATAATATTTTTTCTTCTGGAGAAAGTCTTATTTGTTTTATTTCGGCTAGAATAAAAGCAGTTTTTAATTTTTTAAACACCATTTAAGGTCAATATTATTAGCCCCTTTAAGCTATTTTTTTTTCGATATTCTACAGAACAAACCATCGTTAAACAATAACTTGCCTAATTACCCTAACCTGCCTAGTTAACCTAATTAACCTAGTTAAGCCTTTAAAAGTCACTTTAAGCTGTATAGAAGTGTCTTGAAGAATATCTAGTCAAATATTATTTACTGTCATCATGACAGATAAAATAAATCAGTTATTAGAGATGAGTTATTAAAACTATTATGATTAGAAATGTGTTGAAAAAAATCTGCTCTCCGTTAAACAGAAATTGGGGGGAAAAAACAGGGGGGCTAATAATTCAGGGGGGCTAATAATTCTGACTTCAACTGTATATATATATATATATATATATATAAAAGGCTGCATGATTTTAAAAATTTTATATTGCAATAGTTTACTTTTCTGCAATAGATATTGCAACATGAATACAGTTTAAGAGGATGGTTTGAATAGCTTGACAGTTTTCTGGGTTTTCTAACAGTCTTCAGTTTTATAACTGTATTTAGGTACAGATATTAAATAATCACAATGCTAAAAAATCTGTTTTGTTCTAGTCCAACATATCTAAAAATTCCTAGATCAAGTAAAAATAATGTTTTTTTTTTTCATCTTCAGAAGAAATGTCAAAATTAACAGTTTTCCTGAAGACAAGCAAAACTATCTCCCAATGTGGTTAGTAAAATAGTCTTGTTTTCACTTTGAAATGTAGATATTTGGACTAGAAACAAGAAAAAAAAATAGTTTTTTGGCATAAATCATATCAATTCTGTATAAAAATGCATTAAATGAATCTTTGTTTCACCTCCAAACATCATAATGTTCTACACTTTCTTGAAATGCTCAGTCACAGGCCTTAGACACATGCAAATGATAAATCTTCACTCTACTATGGTTAAACTTAAGCAGTGACTCTACAAACCACATGTGTTCTGCGGCTCCTGGTCAACTATAATTCAGACTCAGCATTGCATATCTTGCGTCTTGTTGATATGATTATACATGTTACTACTGAGACATGTTAATACGCGGCTGTCAATCAAATCGGTGGGCGGGAAAACCGCACTCTTACGTCACATTGCGGTCAGCCTCAAAATGGGAGGGATTTGGGTCCTATTTTAATGTCAGGAAATTTAAAAAAAGAGACTTATTGTGTTTATGTCACCCCAATATGACTGGGTACACACTATACCTACACACAGTTCTGTCCAAACAGCTTACAAAAGAGGATTTTCATCATAGGTGTCCTTTAAGTATACATTTTTTTAGCTGTGGTTTTTGCAAGTTTTTTGTGGTAGGTCAATTGAAGTGAACTGATATCACCTAATTTCCAAATTGTAGGATCTGTATCAATTTATTTGATATCATAATTGATTTGACATGACTATGCATTTGATCACAAGTTCATATGCATTTGAATTTGATATACGTCCCAGGTAGCAAAGAATTCTGGCCCAGATTTGGCACAAAGTTGGCACAGCAGGCATTCCTCTGGTACTGACATGAAACATGTGGGCCAAAGATGGCCCTGGTTTGGTAGAGGTGGCACCGTCTTTAAGGCGGCACACAAGACTTGGGCCAGATATCAAATGTAGCATTTGGCCCAGATGTTAAGATTTATATGTGGGCCACGTAAGTTTAGCCTGTCTTGACCCACATTTAAAATACATTTAAATAATTTTGGAGTAAAGAAAAAATTCTACCAATTAGGTCACTTCGAAAAAAAGCTTGGCTATAAAGCAAAATGCTTCAGGTTTTTCAAATTCATTGCAGTCGTCACACACCAACATATCTGGCCCAGTGATGGGTTATTAAGTTGGCTGAGACTTGGCCCAGATATGGTCCATGTTTGGCCCTTGTATGGAAGCCAGACTTGGTCCAATCATGTACCGTAATTCACTGTGGCATGTGGGCCAAGCAAGAGCTGACTGTGTGGGCCAGATCTGGGCCAGAGAAATTTTGCTATGTGGGGTATGATTGACCTGAATATACACACAGCACAATGTCAAATTCTCAATGCATATATAATTGAGATCTTCTAGAATAACTCAGCTTATTTCTAGTGTGTCACCGAAGTGCGATGCTGTTAGACAGAGATGTAATATCAAAGCCACAGATGTGACGGCGCTCCTCGACTCAATGACAAAAAGGTCTTGCAGACGGCAAATAGAGAATCACTCAACCTAATCCTTAAATCAAAGATCATCTGAATCCATCAAAATGTCACACACACATAAAAAAGAACCACGTAGCGAGAGAAAAACGTGATAGTGAGGGAAAGCAGGCAGATTTACACTGCAATATGTACAGAACAAATTGAAGAGCGATAGAAAACACATTATGAAGAGCAGAAGAACCTTGGGTGCGGATAACACGTCACTGAAATAACCATGAGCTGAGCTGAGCTCCAGACAGACTGTATTGATATTCCTATAACACACACTTTTTTGCTTCTTCACAAATGTACGCAATAAATTCAACATGAGCCACTTCATATTGCATTCCCTGGTGGGCTGTAGACTCGAAGAAATTCTGGGTTGTTTTAAATCAACATTGTGTCAAATATGGACAAACGCAATTATTGGGGTAATTAATGTACTGTATCAGATAGTGGACCCACATATCAAATATATAAAGTTTATTTCTTATAACTTATTTATTTAACTTTGCTAAATTAAACAGTAAATAAGGGTGGCATGGTGGCTTAAGGGTTAGCACTGTCGCTTTACAGCAAGAGGGTCGCTGGTTCAAGTCCTGGCTGGGCCAGTTGGAACTAAATTGGCCGTACTGTATGAATGAGTGTGTATGGGTGTTTCCCAGTACTGGGTTGGTGCTGGAAGGGTATCCGCTGCATAAAACATATGCTGGAATAGTTGGCAGTTCATTCTGCTGTGGTGACTACTAATGAATAAGGGACTAAGCCGAAGGAAAATGAATAAACAGCATGTAAAGAAAATGTGATTAATCGTAATTAAACATTTTAATCACGTACATTATTATGTTTCTATGTACGTAACATGTCTAAATGGGGTAAATGGACTTTCAAATCATTTATTTATTTGTTAATTGATCTCAATATTTTTTCCCCCCATGACTTTTACTCTCTTTCTGTTTTATTCAGTTTCACAGTTTTTCTCAGTCGCTTTGGTACATTTTTAGATATTTGCACTAGAAACAAGACAAAAAAATTAAGTAAGAAAAACATTTTTGGCTCATTCTGAAAATGTATCCCTGTATACATTTCTGGAGAGCGTGAAATACATCCCAGGAGCTATGTTTTTTTGCAATTTTTGTTATCGCGAATCCACCAGAGGGCGTTGTGTATGCTTTTTCAGATCTCAAATTTCTCACGCGAGTGCCATTCACGCCTGCTGTTCTCGCGTAAATCCACCAGAGGCCGCTGTGCACATTTTTTCAGATCTCAAATTTCTCACACGAGTGCCATTCACGCCTGCTGTTCTCCCGTAAATCCACCAGAGGCCGCTGTGCACGCTTTTTCAGATGTCAAATTTCTCACGCGAGTGCCATTCACGCCTGCTGTTCTCGTTTAAATCCACCAGAGGCCGCTGTGAACGCTTTTTCAGATCTCAAATTTCTCTCGGGAGTGCCATTCACGCCTGCTGTTCTCATGTAAATCCACCAGAGGCCGCTGTGAACGGTTTTTCAGATCTAAAATTTCTCACGCGAGTGCCATTCACGCCTGCTGTTCTCGCGTAAATCCACCAGAGGCCTCTGTGTACACTTTTTCAGATCTCAAATTTCTCACGTGAGTGCCATTCACGCCTGCTGTTCTCGCGTAAATCCACCAGAGGCCACTGTGTACGCTTTTTCAGATCTCAAATTTCTCACGCGAGTGCCATTCACGCCTGCTCGTTTCCCCCAACGGCCCGCACTCACATTACATTCGGGCCTGGGCACGCTTTCGTCATCGATGACGCGTTGTTCAGAAGCGCTCTCGCTCAGCACAGTGGAGATTTCTTTAATAATATCGTTTAAGTCGTTTGATATGCGGCGACACGCAGTCTAATATTTCGCCGAACAGATCAGCCAGTTTTGACGCTCATAAACAATCATAAAGTCCTCGTGCTGCAGGAATTAGGAGGTTTGCTGAAGGCGCAGCTGTCGTGCAGTGGAGGGTTTGCGTCTTTAATAATCTACAACAGTTTGCGTTCATTGAACAGCACGAATGATTAATTAATCCATATCAAACAGTCGCCTAAAAGTCACGTCTCGCTTTCAGTTTCGGGCTCGGACACGTTTTGCACTCACACACAAGCGTACCGCGCCAAAGCCCATGTGAACCGCGCTCTGGCACACCTCTTCCAACCGGGCCAGGGCCGGCCAAGTGTACCGTGCCTGAGCCCGATTCAGAGCACTCACACTTCTCAAACGATCCGGGAAACGGGCCTGGGCACGGTTCGGATAGCATAGTGTGAGTATGCCCTCAGACTGGGTTGGGTGCAGTCGGTTTGGTGGGTTAAACAAGCAAAAAATATTGTCTTGTTTTCACCAATAATATATCAAAATTAACAAAATAATCTTATATCAAACGGAAAACAAGATTATTTTAATTCCTCCATTGACAAATCATTTTGCTTGTCGATTAATTTTGTTTATTTTTAACTTATCTACAAAATGTTTCTTAATTTAAGAATTTTAATATGCACTGGAAACAAGCCAAAAATCAAAGTAAGAAAACCATTTTTTGCAGTGTGGTGTCAGCTTTTGTGCTTTTACTTCCGAAAGTGTAGAAGAGCATTATTAAAATGAGGCCGAGTTGGAAGAGATCCTACACTTGGGTTTTTAAGGCCTCTTGTTTTCCTTAAGAAAGGCTTTTATTTATGTGCCATCATCTTGGCTTTATCGAATGTAAGCTTCTCGGGGTCTTAAAAGAGTTAACTGGCAGTAAACTTTAATATACGTGTTGGCATTCATGGATGGTAATTTTGATTTTGGTCAAATGATTCTTACACTGGATTCATTGCGGCTTAGTCAGGCTCGCTGTGATAGTGTAATTGGGGGAAGCTAATTGAATTTAGGGAGCACTTTAGGACAAAGCCCAGGGGATATTACCATGGCAACCTCGCACCGAAACCTCCTTTGTTCCAGCTATAATGCAGCGATTCGGGTGTTAATAAGATCTCCGTCCCGGGAGACACGGGCTGTATCTCTTTCTCTGTTTCGCTCTGTTTATCCTTGTCTCTTTTTCACGAGCAGGAGGAGAATCAAATGTACGACATAAAAGTGAAGTTTACACCCGGGTCAAGGCTAAACACGAAACATCTTATGCAGTGATGATGCAGCTGTCTTTATGCTCTTGCATTTATGGTCTAACATTGAGGCTAAAGTTGAGATTCAGTGCTTCACTTAATAATAATGGTTTACTTCTTATAACTACACTCATAAAAGGCTGGGTTTTCATAATGTTGGGTGAAATGTTTTTATATACAGTTGAAACCAGAAGTTTCCATACACTGTATAAAGGCACATCACCATTTAAAAAAAGTCAGATGTTAATGTGACTAAACTTTTCCTCTTTTAGGTAAGCTAGGATGATCACATTTGTTTCTGTTCTGCTTAACAGCAGAAAAATGAGAGAGATATTGTTGGAGAAATTGTTATAACTTTTCTTGAAAGTCAAGTTTACACACAATAAGATTATTCTGCCTCTGAAAAAGCTCAGATGATGGTGTCAAGGTTTTGGAAGTTTCTGATTGGCTAATTGACAACATTTGAGTTCATTGGAGGCACAACTGTAGAATAGTATTTAAAGAAAACCTCAAACACACTGCTTCCTTGTGTGACAACATGGGAAAATCAACAAGCCAGAATCAACAAAAAAGCCAGATTACAATTTGCTAAATTACACTGGGGAAAAGACTAATGTTTGGAGACATGTGCTGTGGTCTGATGGAGCTAAGATTGAACTGTTTGGCCATAATGACCAGTGTTACATTTGGAGGACAAAGGGGAAAGCTTACAAGCCTAGGAACACCATCCCAACTGTGAAGTATGGGGGCGGCAGCATCATGTTGTGGGGCTGTTTTGCTGCAGGAGGGACTGGTCCGCTTCACAGCATAGATGGCATCATGAAGAAAGAACATTATGTAGAAATACTGAAGCAACATCTCAAGACATCAGCCAGGAAATTAAAACTTGGCCACAAATGGCCCTAAGCATACTGCCAAATTAGTTAAAATGTGCTTTAAGGACAACAGAGTGAATATTTTGGAGTGGCCATCACAAAGCCCTGAACTCAATCCTATAGAAAATAATTCTGACTTCAACTGTATATACAGTTGAAGTCAGAATTATTAGCCCCCCTGTTTATTTTCTCCTCAGTTTCTGTTTAACGAAGATAATATTTTTCCAGCACATTTCTTATCATAATAGTTTCAATAACTCATCTCTAATAACTGATTTATTTCATCTTTGCCATGATGACAGTAAATAATATTAGACTAGATATTTTTCAAGACACTTCTATACAGCTTAAAGTGACATTTAAAGGCTTAACTAGGTTAATTAGGTTAACTAGGCAGGTTAGGGTAATTAGGCAAGTTATTGTATAACGATGGTTTGTTCTGTAGACTATCTAAAAAATAAAAAAAAGCGTTAAGGGGCTAGTAATTTTGACCTTTAAATGTTTTTTAAAATATGAAAAACTTATTTTATTCTAGTCGAAATTAAACAAATAAAATTTTCTCCAGAAGAAAAATATTATCAGACATGCTGTGAAAATTTCCTTGCTCTGTTAAACATCATTTGGGAAAAACTAAAAAAAGAAAAAAATTCAAAGGGGGGCTAATAATTCTAACTTCAACTGTATATATATATATATTTCCAATTATATTTAAATCACACGTATTAATCTAGCAATTGGATTTATCTATATTTGATTCAACATTTGTTTACAGCAACCCATTTGTTTTGTTTTTTCTTTCTACATCTGTTAATGTAAATCAACACAAAATTTCTGCATTTCTTATTTAAAATTGTCATCAGACAAAAAATAAATTGTGTTAAAAAATTTAAAAACACATGCACCGACGAGAAAGCATCTATTTTAATTTCATGTTGATGTTAAGCTTACAATTAACTTTGAATATTTAGTTATTCTGTAGGCTGAAGTGTTGAAATCTGAAGGATCTTGTTCTGACCGCGAGCAGCGTCTACCATGAATCTGCTGTTGAATGTGACTTTATGAAAGCAGACGACCCAGCAGATGGGAAAACTCATTGGCTGAATATTTCATAGTGACATCCACATAATTAAGGTCAGTCATTTCTCCAGCGCTCCTGACCACAAGCCACTATTTTTACCCTTTCTCCCTCCATTCTCATCCTAACATTAATACTGTGGCCATTTTCCTCCATTACAGTATTAGATTCATTTCATTAATAACAGTATAACGTATGTGGGTCACAGGATGGACATTGTGTTCAGTTTTCTGCACTGAAACTTGAATTAATACAGTATTTCTAAGGATATTCCCTTGACTTAAAGAGATTGATTTACAAAAAAGTTAGACTGTGATTCTATAAATCCAGGTACATTTGATATTTAATGTCATCATTTTTTTTTCCAGTTTTAAAGAGGACCTACTATAAAAAAAAAATCTGTTTTATAAGGTGTTTAAACACAGTTGTGTGGCAACATTTTCTAAATATAACCAGCTTCTAATTGTAAAATAAATAAATAAATAAATGTATTTTGTTTTAATCACACTTGATAAAAACAGTCTGCAGAAACACTTTGATTGACATTCTCCCTTTGTACTTGTCATCAGAGGGGGAAAGCCCCGCCCACTAGTGACCATCTCTTCCTCATTAGCATATATAAACTCAGATTCCAATGAATGAAAACATGAACAGATGCTTAGCTATAAAGAAGATAATCTACATAAACTCAGACCACAAGAGAATGATTCAATGAATAAATGATTGAATGAGTGAGTGAATGAATGAATGAATGAATGAATGAATGAATGAATGAACCAATTGGATGGATGGATGGATGGAAGAATAAATGGATGGATACGTAGATAAATGATGAATTTATTAATTAATTAATAAATGAGTAAATTAAACATACATAAACTTAATAAAAAGAAAACACATAGAATACTTAGATTATTAAATTCGGATAGTGTTGATATCTTAGCTATAAACATGATAACACCACAAGACAAAGAATGAATGAATGAATGAATGAATGAATGAATGAATGAATGAATTAATGAATGAATGAATGAATGAACCAATTGGATGGATGGATGGATGGATGGAAGAATAAATGGATGGATACGTAGATAAATGATGAATTAATTAATGAATGAATGAGTAAATTAAACATACATAAACTTAATAAAAAGAAAACACATAGATTACTTAGATTATTAAATTGGAATATAGTGTTGATATCTAGCTATAAACATGATAACACCACGAGACAATGAATGAATGAATGAAAAAATACACAAATGAATAGATGGACGGGTTGATGGATGGATGGATGGATGGATGGATAGTAGAATACATGTATGGATAGATGGATAAATGAATGAATGAATGAATGAATGAATGAATAAGGAATGAATGCATGAATGAATGAACTAATGAATAAATAATGAATACATAAACAAAAGTAATAAAAAGAAAAAAAAACAAGCACGTGAATTACTTAGATTATTAAATTGGAATATCCCACTGACATCTAGCTATAAGTATGTTAAACTCCCTTTTCATAAAGTCAGACCACAATATACAAAAACGGAATTAATTAATTAATTAATTCATGAATGAGTGGCTAGTCGAATGAATGAATGAACTAGTTAATGAAAGAATAATTTAATGAAAAAATACAGAAACTCAGACCACAAGAGGCAATGAATGAATGAATGAATGAATGAATGAATGAATGAACGAGTTAATGAAAGAATGAGTTAATGCATAAATACATAAACCCAGACCACAAGAGACTATGAGTGAATGAATGAATAAATGAATGCGTGGCTAGATGAATGAATGAATGAACTAGTTAATGAAATCATAATTTAATGAATGAGTACAGAAACTCAGACCACAATAGACAATGAATGAATGAATGAACGAGTTAATGAAAGAATGAGTTAATGAATAAATACATAAACCCTGACCACAAAATACTTTGTTAATGAATGAATGAGTGGCTAGTTGAATGAATGAATGAATGAATGAATGAATGCAGAATGAATGAATGCAGAAACTCAGACCACAAGAGACAAAGAATGAAGGAATGAGTGGCTAGTTGAATGAATGAATGAATGAAATAACTACTTAATGAAAGAATAATTTAATGCATAAATACAGAAACTCAGACCACAAGAGACAATGAATGAATGAATGAATGAATGAATGAATGAACGAGTTAATGAAAGAGTGAGTAATGAATAAATCCATAAACCCAGACCACAAGAGACTATGAATGAATGAATGAATGAATGAATGCATGAATGAATGAATGAATGAATGAATGAATGAATGAAATAACTAATTAATGAAAGAATAATTTAATGCATAAATACAGAAACTCAGACCACAAGAGACAATAAATGAATGGATGAATGGATGAATGAATGAATGAACGAGTTAATGAAAGAGTGAGTTAATGAATAAATCCATAAACCCAGACCACAAGAGACTATGAATGAATGAATGAATGAATGCATGAATGAATGAATGAATGAATGAATGAATGAATGAATGAATGAATGAATGAATGAATGAATGAATGAATGAATGAATGAATGAATATGCAACTTTTACTTCTGGCTACCCAAAAACAGACTCAGACACACAGACCAGTCTTTTGCAGGCCTGCCTGGTTGCTTGTGAGATTTGCGTCACTGAAAGCATCTGATGGCCTCTTCATTCTAACAAGCAAAATAAAACAAAGCGGTGAATTGACCTGACTGGCCTTTATACGGCGTCTGCAGTCCGGATTCTCTCAGGGAGGCAGTAAAGCTCTTGTTCTCAGCAGTGGATCCGTGATTTTCTCCCATGATGCTTAAACCTGCCGGTGATTTACAGTGCTGTGCTTTCTGCTTCTGTCATCCAGTCCAGCGCTCTTCCTCCAGATAACATAAAAATGATTTGCCTGCATGGCAATCTCTATGCAGCTGATAGTCTGTAAAAAAGAAGCAGTTTCTCGCTTTCACTCACGGAAGAATCAATGAAGCTCCATGCTGCGCTTTGAAGCAGACTTTGTGTGAAAATTACCTTTTTTCTCTCTTATAAAAACACAGCAACTCACAGAAGGTTTTCATAACACTTCTTACACCTAGCAGGTGAGTTTCAACACTCTTGTGCAGTGGGTATAAACTCTTTTAGCTAGTTTAAAGTGTATAGATAGTTTATAGTTTAAAGACCTCGGTTTTGAGTCACAATCGCATCTCTTTCTCTGTTTTTCATCATTGCAATTATCGTTTAATCACTATGGTTGACAATGAATGAATGCATGAATACATAAATAAAAGTAAGAAAAATTAATTTCTAAGATTATGAAAATGTAATATAGCATTGACATCTAGCTATACAGTAAATAAGAATAGCCCTTACATAAACTCTAAGAATGAATGAATGAATTAGTCAAAAAAATAAATGCATAAATACATAATTAAAAGTAATAAAAAGAAAAACGAATCATATAGTTTAACGTTTATAGCTAGTTTAAAGACCTCTGTTTTAAATCACAATCACATCTCTTTCTTAGATTTTCATCATCTCAATTATCATTTCATCCATTAAAGTTGACAATGAATGAATGAATGCATAAATACATAAATAAAAGTAATACAAATAAAACACACACAGATTTCTTAGATTATTAAATTGTTATATAGCGTTGACATCTAGCTACAAACAAGATAGCCTACCCTTGCATAAACTCAGACCCAAAGAGAACGAACGAATGAATGAATGAATGAATTTATTAAATGAATTAATGAATGAATTTAATGAATGATATATTGAGTGAGTGAATTAATGAATAGATTATTTAAATGAATGAATTAATTTAATTATTGAGTGAGTGAATTGATTAATTTAATAAATGAATGAATGAATATATATATATAAAGTTTATAGCTAGTTTATAGTTCAAATACCTCTTGAGTTGCTATCACATCTCTTTCTCTGTTTTTCATCATCACAATTATTATTTAATCCACTAGGGTTGACAATGAATGAATGAATGAATGAATGTGTAAATACAAAAATAAAAGTAATAAAAATAAAACAAAGACATATTCCTTAGATTATGAAATTGTAATATAGCATTGACATCTAGCTATAAATAAAAATAACCCTTACATAAACTCAGACCCTAAGAGAATGAATGAATGAATGAATTAGGTAAAAATAAATGCATAAGTACATAATTAAAAGTAATAAAAAGATAAACTAATCATATATTAGTTTAAAGTTTATAGCTAGTTTATAGTTTAAAGACCTCTGTTTTTGAGATGCAATCACGTCTTTTTCTGACTTTCTTTATCGCAATTATCATTTCATCCACTAGGGTTTGTCTAACTTCATTAATCATAAGGCCAAACATGCTGAAAGACGCAGTTTGAACAAGTGCATTTAGGGAAACATTTACCAACACGTTCTTATACGACCAATAAGTGCTTTAGTTTACTTCTTTTTTTTTTGTGAAACTTCAAAAACAATTCATTTCAATTCAATTCATTTTTATTGCTAAAACACCTTTAATTTCAGCCTAGTTTATTGAGAAAAGTGTTGTTCAAAGATAAAAGTAGATAATGAGTAAAAATGAAAGCAAACATCATTATACCTCACATTAAAATACAGCACTTTATAGTAGATAGCACTGCTTTTGAACCACACTAAAGTGTAATATATGTATATATTGCAATATTTACAACTCTTTGTTAATGAATGCTCCAGGATACAGTAGTTTTAACTATATTGTAGATTATTGAGAACTTTTCATTCAATTATTCATTCATTCATTCATTCATTCATTCATTCAATCTTTTATTTATTTGTTTGTTTGTTTGTTTGTTTGTTTGTTTGTTTGTTTGTTTGTTTGTTTGTTGTTTTGTTTGTTTATTGTCTGTTGGAACGATATCTTGGGGTAGATTACTGAGAACTTTAAGAACAAATAACTGTTTATTCATTCATTCATTCATTCATTTATTTATTTATTTAATTATTTATTTATTTATTTATTTTCTTTTTGTTTGTTTGTTTGTTTATTGTCTGTTGAAAAGATATGTTGGGGGTAGATTATTGAAAACAACAAATACCCATTCATTCATTCATTTATTTATTTATTGTCTGTTAGAAAGATATCTTATGGGTAGATCACTGAGATCTTTATGAACAAATAACTGTTCATTCATTCATTCATTCATTCATTCATTCATTTATTTGTTTGTTTATTTGTTTGTTGTTTTGTTTGTTTATTGTCTGTTGGAAAGATATCTTGGGGGTAGATTACTGAGAACTTTATGAACAAATAGCTGTTCATTCATTCATTCATTCATTCATTCATTCATTCATTCATTTATTTATTTATTTATTTATGTATTTATTTATGTATTTATTTATTTATTTATTTATTTATGTATTTATTTATTTATTTATTTGTTTGTTTGTTTGTTTATTGTCTGTTGGAAAGATATGTTGCAGGTAGATTATTGAGACCAACAAATACCCATTCATTCATTCATTCATTCATCCATCCATCCATTTATTTATTTATTTATTTATTTATTTATTTATTTATTTATTTATTTATTTATTGTCTGTTAAAAAGATATCTTATGTGTAGATCACTGAGATCTTTATGAACAAATAACTGTTCATGCATTCATTCATTTATTTATTTATTTGTTTGTTTATTTGTTTGTTGTTTTGTTTGTTTATTGTCTGTTAGAAAGATATCTTGGGGGTAGATTACTGAGAACTTTATGAACAAATAAATGTTCATTCATTAATTCATTTATTTATTTATTTATTTATTTATTTATTTATTTATTTATTTATTTATCTATGTATCTATTTATTTATTTATTTATTTATTTGTTTGTTTATTTATTTATGTATTTTTAATTTATTTGTTTGTTTGTTTATTGTCTGTTGGAAAGATATGTTGCAGGTAGATTATTGAGACCAACAAATACCCATTCATTCATTCATTCATTCATTCATTCATTCATTCATCTATCCATTTATTTATTTATTTATTTATTTATTTATTTATTGTCTGTTAGAAAGATATCTTATGGGTAGATCACTGAGATCTTTATGAACAAATAACTGTTCATTCATTCATTCATTCATCCATTTATTCAATCATTTATTTGTTTATTTGTTTGTTTGTTTGTTTGTTTGTTTGTTGCCTGTCGGATAGATATCTTGTGGGTAAATTATTGAGAACTTTATAAACAAATACCCATTCATTCATTCATTTATGTATTTATTTATTACAGAAGGTTCCTACACATTTTCCACAAAAGTATTTAACTTGACCTATTCTAGTTTGCGTTTGGCTCCTGTATACTGTGTGTCCACCACCCATAAACTGCATTATACACAACACTTCTGTCACTTCTTTAATATAATCCAGCTCAAAGACTCAGACTCTTGCTCATTTGAGGCTGCATTGCTTTTATTTCTGTATGACCTCACTTTTTTTATTCTGTTAGCTGTGAGGGAGAAAAGAACAGAAACCCTCTTTTCAAAAAGCCGAGCTAATTATCCTGGAAAATAAGCAACCAGATGTTCAGTGTCAACATGTCGATTTAGCACATGGCACCAGTGGAGAAAAGCATCTGTGCTTACTGATAAGTCTTGAATGCGCTGCGCTTTTATCATCATTACATTATTCATTAAGAACATTTCATATTAAAACTGTGTTTCCTCAGATAGCCCGTGTTGTTTTCTTTGAAACTTTGCACGTGCATCAACTCATAAAATGATGTTTGTACTTTCAAGAACGTCATTATGTTTAGCAGCACTTTGACAAGCAGTTCTCACCCCTCACTGTTCACTTGCACTGTAGAGCTCACTTATTTTATGAGGGTGGATCGTGAGTACTTTCCCTTACGTACATGTTATTAGTAAAGGGAAATGGAAAACATCAAATGTGTTTAAAGAAAAATGTGATGAGGAGAATAATTCAGTAATACTTTAATGTTACTGATATTTTGTCCTATCACAAAACAACAACACGCCCCCTACTGCTGACTAGCTAGAGCTGTCTCCTCCCCCATCATAAGTAGACACGCCCCCTACTGCTCATTAGCTAGAGCAGTCTCCTCCCCCATCATATGTAGACATGCTCCCTACTGCTGATTAGCTA
>LR812523.1:83463612-83478612 GCA_903798195.1 Danio kyathit | reverse complement strand
ATCTCTAAATTGTATTAATTTTCAAAATAAGTTTTGTTTTATTGCTGTTTTGGGTTTCTCTTTAAATCCATGCATAAATGAGAAAATGCCATCAAAAAAGAAAGAAAAAAAACATTTGAACAATGTTTATAAGACAATAATAAATAAAATAATAAAATAAGTAAATAAAATGTAACAAATAAATAGGTGACGCGGTGGCGCAGTGGGTAGCACGTTCGCCTCACAGCAAGAAGGTTGCTGGTTCGAGCCTCGGCTGGGTCAGTTGGCATTTCTGTGTGGAGTTTGCATGCTCTCCCCCACAGTCGTAAATTGGGCATTCTAAAATTGACCGTAGTGTGTGTGTGTGTGAATGCTTCCCAGTGATGGGTTGCAGCTGGAAGGGCAAAACGTATGCTGGATAAGTTGGTAGTTCATTCCGCTGTGGTGATTAACATATATTAATTTAATTTAATAAAATAAAATAAAAATATAATAACAATAATAATAAGAAGAAGAACAACTATAATACTAACAACAACGATAATAATAATAATAATAATAATAATAATAATAATAATAATAATATAGCATATAATAATAATAATAATAATAATAATAATAATAATAATAATATAGCATATAATAATAATAATAATAATAACAATAATAATAATAATAATAATAATAATAATAATATAAGACATATAATAATAATAATATATAGCATATAATAATAATAATAATAATAATAATAATATAAGACATATAATAATATATAGCATATAATAATAATAATAATAATAATAATAATAATAATATAAGACATAATAATAATAATATATAGCATATAATAATAATAATAATAATAATAATATTAATAATAATAATAATAATAATAATAATAATAATAATAATAATAATAAACCTCAGAAAACAGATGTACTGTAAATAAACTATAATGTAATTTGGTGTGTTTAATATTATTACCCCTCTGTTTTGAAACATAAAAGTATAGATAGGAATAAAACTATTAAAAAATGGTGTGTTAAATAAATCAGAAATGTTTGATGTATATTTGTTTTATTTTATTTAATATTTTATATTATATTTCAGAAGATGTCCAAACTGTTTATATAGATTAAAAAAAAAAATAATAAAATAGCATAGGAAAGGTTTACCTGTTTCTAAGGGAACTGTATCTTATATCTGTTTTTATAGCAATAAGTACTGAAAAACTTCACTTTAACATTGTGTGGAGTATGTATTTATTTATTTATTTATTGTTTATTTGTTATATTTATTTTATATTTATTTATTTTTGAATGTTTATATAATATTTATTTAATCATTTATTTATTTATTTATTTATTTTTTTTATTTATTATATATTTGTTTATTTGTTTCATTTTATTTTATATTTATTTATTTATGTATTTAAAATATATTCATTTATTTTCATTTTTTTACTTTACGTTTATTTAAATATTATTTATTATTTTATTTTTTCATATTTATTTTCTATTTATTTTCTATTTATTTTCTATTTATTTTCTATTTATTTTCTATTTATTTATTTTTTATATTTATTCTATATTTACCTTTTTTATATTATATTTATTTATTTATTTATTTATTCATCCATTCATTAATTATTTTATTAAATAATTAATTAATTAATTAATTAATTTTAATCCTAATAAAATATAATTTCTTAAGGTGTCCAAACTTTTCACAAGACAGTAGATAATGAAACAAAAAGAGCAAAGAAAAAGGAAAGCTGTTTCTTACAACAGTTTTTAGCAATATGCACTGACAAAATAAATAAATAACAATTGCATAAGGTGTCCAAGCTTTTCATATGACCGTAGATAATGGAAAAAAAAAAGCAGAGGAAAAGTAAAGCTGCTTCTAAAGAACTGTATCTAATGTCTGTTTTTATAGGAGTATGCACTGAAAAACTAACAAAAAAGTGAGTTAATGTGCTTCTCAGTTTCCAGTTGAACACAGTGCTTCACCTTAACATTGTGTGATGGTTGTTGTGGAGAAGTCATGCATTAAAGTGTGTGAGCCGGCAACTAAACGTGTGTGTTTGTGAAATAGCTTTAAAAGTCTTGACAGATTTTTAATAGAGCTTTTGATCACGAGGAGAAATAGCCGGACACACATGATTAATGCATCTCTGTCTGCATTCAGGCACATTCACAGCCAGCTTTTTAGGGGTCCTGAGCCTTTGTTCATGAACTAGAAAGCAAAGATAAAGGAAATGCAATCATACATAAGACATGACTTTTCCTCCCGGCACGCTTAAGCACTAATACACACATACTGTTTAATCAGTGTCCTTCACAAGGGCTAAAGGTTAATCTCTGCATCATTCATCATTTCTCTGCGTTATGCTACAAAGGTAAGCGTCACTTTCAGATTAAGCTACATGCGATCTTTGAAAAGCAGGACATGACGGCCTTTTAAATGTCCTGCAAGGCCATATAAACTTTTTATAGGAGGAGGGAAACAGCAGTAACACTGCAGGGATGAGCATCTGTTTTTGTCTTTTAATAGCATTTTGTTGTGCATGTTTTCTTTTGTGAGACATTGAAGCTGATGTTAAATGTTTTATGTTTGTTTTCTGCTTCAACTACATTCATTCATTCATTTTATTTTTGGCTTAGTCCCTTTATTAATCTTGGGTCGCCACAGCTGAATGAACCGCCAACTTATCCAGCATATGTTTTACACAATGGACAGCTGCAACATCCATAAACTCTCATTCACACTCATAGGGCTTACTCACACTATGCTATCCGAACCGTGCCCAGGCCCGTTTCCCGGATCGTTTGAGAAGTGTGAGTGTTCTGAATCGGGCTCAGGCACGGTACACTTGGGCGGCCCTGGCCCCGTTGGAAAAGGTGGGCCAGAGCGCGGTTCACTTGGGCTCAGGCGCGGTACGCTTACAGTGTGAGTGCAAGCGTGCTTGAGCCCGAAACTGAAAGCGAGACGTGACTTTTAAGGGACTGTTTGATATGGATTAATTAATTATTCGTATTGTTCAATGAACGCAAACTGTCGTAGATTATTAAAGACGCAAACCCCTCACTGCAAGACAGCTGCACCTTTAGCAAACCTCCTAATTCCTGCAGCACGAGGACTTTATTATTGTTTATGAGCGTCAAAAGTGGCTGATCTGTTCGGCAAAATATTAGACTGCGTGTCACCGCATATCAAACGACTCAAACGATATAACTAAAGAAATCTCCACTGTGCTGAGCGAGAGCGTATACTGAGGAGCGCATCATCGATGACGGAAGTGCGCCCAGGCCCGAATGTAATGTGAGTGCGGGCCGTCGGGGGAGACGGGAGGGGGGACAAGCGTGCTTTGGCCCGGTTCAAGGCAACTGTACATAGTGTGAGTACGGCCATACACTACGGACAATTAAGCTTACCAATTCCCCTATAGCGCATGTGCTTGGACTTGTGGGGGAAACCGAAGCACCCGGAGGAAACCCCACGTGAACACGGGGAGATCATCTTCTTCAACTTATCATAATTAATTTATTATTCCTTTTTTTTGGAAGCATACAATAACATTGAATTTAACAGTTTAATTTGCACTAATGTTAACTCATTTCAGTGGAGGTGAAACTGGTTTTAATCTGTAACTAATCCCTGCTGAAAAATCCAGCTTAAACCAGCCTAAGATGGTTGGCTGGTTTTAGCTGGTCGACCAGCCTGGTTTTAGAGGGGTTTTGGCCATTTCCAGGCTGGTTTTCAGCCATTTCCAGCCTGGTCTTAGCTGGTCAGGCTGGGAGTTGACCAGCTAAAACCAGCTTGACCAGCCAAAACCAGCTATGTCCAGCTTATACCAGGCTGGTCAAGCTGGTTTTAGCTGGTTTTAGCTGGTCATTTTCCAGCCTGACCAGCTAAGACCAGGCTGGAAATGACTGGAAACCAGCCTGGAAATGGCCAAAACCCCTCTAAAACCAGGCTGGTCGACCAGCTAAAACCAGCCAACCAGCTTAGGCTGGTTTAAGCTGTTTTTTTCAGCAGGGATGTGAAGATCAGTTGTGTATTTTGGATGTTACACTATTTGCATCACACATTTTTTACCCCAATTTCTGTTTAATGAAGAGATGATTTCTTCAACACATTTCTAATCATAATAGTTTTAATAACTCATCTCTAATAACTGATTTATTTTATCTTTGCCATGATGACAGTAAATAATATTAGACTAGATATTCTTCAAGACACTCCTATACAGCTTAACGTGACATTTAAAGGCTTAACTAGGTTAATTGGGCAGGATAGGGTAATTGGGCAAGTTATTGCTAATAAATTTGACTTTAAAATGTTTTTTAAAAATTTACAACTGCTTTTATTTTAGCCGAACTAAAACAAATAAGATTTTCTCCAGAAGAAAAAATATTATCAGACATACTGTGGAAATTTCCTTGCTCTGTTAAACATCATTTGGGAAATATTTAAAAAAGAAAAAAAATCAAAGGGGGGCGAATAATTCTGACTTCAACTGTATATATATATATATATGTATGATTTTTTTTCTTCTAATGTTCATGTTTGTAGCTAGTTTATGTATGTGCTGTTTCAATGTTTGGAGTGTTACTGGAAATAATGACAAATATTTACGCCAAAATCTGTTATCAATACCACCCTTTAAAATTGGGTTGATTAATATTTTCTCCTCTCCTCTAGGTTACAGCAGCTGAGTTAACACAGGTGTACCACACTATTAAACATAACATCAGCTATAACAGTGCTGCAGAGTTGTAAAAGAGAAAGACTGACTCCATCTGATCTGTTTACAGATTTCAATAAAAGACAGTTTATTTTAATGTCCAAGTGTTCATACTTTCCTGAAAACATATTTTAAGTTGCGATTTACCACCACTGGCATGCTATTGGGCCTGTGATTGGGGATGTGGCCCCCGCTGCAGTGTGCGTCCCTTATTTTTTTGTATTAAAAGTGGTTACCCTAGCTGTTGCAATGTTTACAGTGCTGATCCTACACTTCCAGGTTTCTTCCCACCGCAGCCTGGCTTGTTTTAAAATGGCGGCCGCGTGAAATAAGCGTATACCAGGGGTGGCAGGTGCGCCAGTGCCTCTCATGTCATCAACCTCACCTGCCCTCATTACATGTATACTAATGATAAAATAAATATTTGTCCACTAATCAGTGCTATAAATGCAGTTTCTGTATGATTCAAATGATTTCAATCATTTTTATGATCAAAATCGCTGTATTTTGTGTATCTCCTGTTCAGTTACAACATAGGAAGCAAGCTGAAGCAGCACCGAGCTGTGCCTAACGTCAGATTGCGCAATCCCCCTGCACGCTGGCTTGAGCGCGCGCCTTTTGCTCACTCAGTGTATGCTACCAAATGCTTTATTAAACTCTTTTTAGATATTGTAGCCATTTTATTACGTCATCACTTTCCATATAATAGGTAATGTATTTCACGAATGTCTATCGCGTATTTAGTATTAGAATATGACATAAAGCGGCACTGAAAAGACATGAGGTAAGGCAGGCAGTTGCTCTGCTGCACTGAAGAGGGCGCACGTGAGCTCTGTTTATTCATGTTCAGTGGTTGCTCTTATTCTACGCGGTTAAGTTTAGTAGCAGTCATTTTATGTTTTGCTCTGACTGACTGCAAAAATAACAGATATCAGCTCAAAAATGTAAATCAAAACGGGAATAAATAATGGACGACCAATGCAGGAGCTGAAGGACTTGCTTCAAAGGACGGGACAGAAGATAACACGATCATTTCAAAGTAATTTAAGTCATGTCAAGACTTCATTTACAAGTAAAGGTAAGACCAGTGTGCAAATCCTGTTTGTGTGTGAAGGAGAGAAAGAGAGAGAGAGAGCACATCCCCTGGCCTGCAGTGCTGTGTGTCTGTGTGTGTGTGTGTGTGTGTGAATGAGAGCGCATCCGCCGTGGTGCTGTGTGAGTCGCTTGTTATAGTTGTCTGTAGCATACAGCTGTGTGTTTTTTTTTGGGAGGCATATTTAATCACTAAACACTTGACATCCTTTCTTGGCCCAATATGTACCTGCAATGTGTATAGAAAGAATGCTGATATGATATATGAAACACAATCGGTAGTTGGCAAAAATATCAGGTGGATATGTTTGTAAATCTGACTTTACAAGTTCTTTTCACCAGCCACAAACCTCACCGCAGGTCACTGACAGGGCCGGATTAACCAATGGGCAAAATGGGCACAGGCCCAGGGGCCCGTGCGCACTTGGGGCCCCTGCGAGGGGAGAAAAAAAATGCTAATTTTGGAGTGTCTATTTAGGCTAAGTGCAAATAGTGCACCTCGTTGTAATAAGCTGGTTGAGTGCCATCAGCGCCATTTGATCGATTGAGATAACCTAACTAAAGAGTGCAGAAGACAGCATGTGGGAGTAGCGCAGCTCGTAAAGAGCATGGAAACATGTTTTGAGGCAACCGATCATGAACTTGGTTCGAATCCAGCATCTGATGAACACGTTTTTCTTTTTCCCCCCCCATTACATAGCAGATTGGAAATACATTTATTTTCAATAGTGTTACAACCCCTGGGCAGTCTAGGGGAGTGGGGTTGCACACTTGACCAAGGAACTGGTTCAAACAAACACTCAATTAAAATTGTACTCAAAGTAATGACCAAAACAAGAATTGCTGTACAAATAAAGTGATTTATTACAGGTGGTGATAAGTGAAACAGTCAGTGAACTATTTACAAATCACAACCAAAACAAAACATTAATCAGAAAGACTGGCTATGGGTGGCGCTAAAGCAAAGAAACAATCAAAACCAAACAGTCTTACTAATTTCAAATCCCCTCTAATCTAGTCTAATAAACAATAATGTGAAAAATAAATCTTCAACGTCCAAGACGCCTTACCTAAACTACACTAACTATCCACTTAATCAAAAATACACGGGTTGGCGCTCACCCTCTTCCCTAGTGTATCTCTAGACAGTTGAACTCCTACGAGTTCAAATGTATGTCACGTGACCTACTTACCTACCAGTCTTTCTACCAAACCTCTGTAGGGAAACTTGAGGAAAGGGAATGGTTGATTACACAGGTAGGAACAGACAGTGACTAAACCAAAATGACAACACAGTGTAAATAAAGGTGAAGACAGACAATATATCACAACAAAACTGAACAAAATGGGGATATAAACAGATTCAAGCAAGCAAGCAAGCAAGCACAGAAACAAACAACAAATCGAGCCAACAAAGACTCCCAAACTGCTGGCAGGAAAAAAAAAAAAATATTGTGAGCTGGAGTGATCTGATTGGCTGAGACCGGGACCAAGTTGTCACTGAGAAACCAATCAGCATAAGGCAGTGTCAGGATTGGTTGCATCAAGTTGTGGTGAACCAGCCAATCAGGAACAGCAGGAGCCAAAACAAGGAAGTGAACTGGGGTGATAGAAAGAATAAAAAACACAATGAGATGCATAATAAAAACATAAATAACCAATACGTGCTGGCACGTAACAATAGAAACTAAATGTTTTTGTTTAAAAATTTAAATAAAGTATATAAAATATATAAAATGAGTCACAAGGTATTTAATAAGGATAATAATAATTATAAATATTCTATAAACAGTTATTTTCCACCTGGTGTTAAATGTAAGCAACATCTTAATATAATTAATCTGTATTTACAATGTTAGTCGCCCTGCTTCACCCATATTCTCCGACCTCATGGAGAGAGAGAGACAGAGAGAGAGACAGAAAAAGCCCCTGAAGAGGAGAGAGACAGGAGAGAACTGGTACAGTGTGTGTGATTTCGGATACTTTCAGCTTTATAATCAAGTGCTTTTTGCCTACTCTTCTTCATCACGAGGGAGACAGTAGGAATCATTAATCAGTGTGTGTGTTATGGAGGACTCAGATTCATAGAACTGGATTGGAGAGGTGATATCTCCAAATCATATGCATTATAAGTTTGTAGAAGTTATACATTAAAATACCCTTAAATATAAATGTTAGTACTGCTTCAGTGAACTTGAACAAGTATATTAAAATCCATTAATTTTCACTACTTATATTAGTATTTTTTTTATCAAAGTGTGCTTTAAATGCTTTTAAAATCAGGTAAATCTTTGTTGACTATAAATATATGTACTATGTCATTTATTTTAAAATTGTAGGCAAAATATTACATTAATCTTATTTTTTAATTCAACTATAGAGGTGCGACCTTGTAGGGGGCCCTATAAGACATTGTGCTCAGGGGCCTCTGAATTCTTAATCCGGGCCTGGTCACTGATATATACAGTATATGTTCTTTTCTTATTTATCAATCAGATTTGGTTCCCTTAATTTTTTGATGATTTTTTCAAAACATCACAGTAGATGTAGTGGAGTAATGCAGAACTAAATTGCGTTACATCGACACTCAGCAAGAACATAAAAACACAAATATTAATGAAGAACAACTTAGCAGCCGAAAACAGAATAAAAACAATATAATACATAAGATTTTGTAATTTCATAAATATATAAAAATATACACTCACCGGTCACTTTATTAGGTACATCTTACTAGTACCTAATACCTAATAAATGCTCACAATACCACCACCACCAGCCTGA
This sequence comes from Danio kyathit, assembly GCA_903798195.1. Taxonomy (NCBI): domain Eukaryota; kingdom Metazoa; phylum Chordata; class Actinopteri; order Cypriniformes; family Danionidae; genus Danio; species Danio kyathit. Next base: position 83,470,004 of record LR812523.1, on the reverse strand, counting down.
ACCGCTGATACAAGCCAGTATGGATCCATGCTTTCATGCTGTTGACGCCAAATTCTGACCCCACCATCCGAATGTGGCAGCAGAAATGGAGACTCATCAGACCAGGCAACGTTTCTCCAATCTTCTATTGTCCAGTTTTGGTGAGCCTGTGTGAATTGTAGCCTCAGTTTCCTGTTCTTAGCTGACAGGAGGGGCACCCGGTGTGGTCTTCCGCTGCTGTAGCCCATCCGCTCATGAAATACTCAGACCAGCCCATCTGGCACCAACAACCATGCCACGTTCAAAGTCACTTAAATCCCCTTTCTTCCCCATTCTGATGCTCACTTTGAACTGCAGCAGATCGTCTTGACCATGTCTACATGCCTAAATGCATTGAGTTGCTGCCATGTGATTGGCTGATTACAAATTTGCATTAATGAGCAGTTAAACACCTAATAAAGTGGCCAGTGAGTGTATATGACACAAGTTTTCATTTCACATTTAACACTGTATATGTCATATACGCAACATATATTTGCAAAAAAAAAAATCACTTTTTCAACCATTGAAATCACAAACATGTACACATATGTTCAAATATATTAGCTATATTTTACGCCTACAATTTGAAAGAATGATATTCCTCCAATGAGCAGAACAAGGGGATATTTAATATCATGTGCAGAGTTTATATAACTGCCCTGAAAGTCTTCAATTAACAGCATCATTCAATGCAACAGAAAATGACCATGAATGCCAAGAAAATAAGTTGCTTGTCATATTTCATAAGCATTTACATTTATTTAAACAAGCAAACAATATTTTTAGATAAGCCCAAAAATATGCTACCCTTGACTTTAGTGCAATTTTACTAAATACACACACACAAAGGAGCATGTTATAAGAGGACTTGGCAACTCTTTCCTCGGGTTTCTTCTGTCTGTCTGTCTCTGGCTACAGGTGAACGTCTCATTCAACACAAGTTTTATTCTCCTCCTGCCAGTTATTTCAGGAATGTTATTGATTTGTTTTATCATCATTAGTCTGGTGTAGACTCCATTTCCATTTAGTCTGGTGTCGTCCTTGGTGTGAATGAGCCTTGATAAATTGTCCTGCATTGAATTGTGTTCCAGACATGAGTGTCTTAAGTGGCGCGCTGGTGTTTTATTGACTTTCACTTTTTGCCTGCATTTTTTTTTTCCTCACTGAAGTTATACATAAAACAATATCACTGCTGGTATGTGTTCTTTTCAGTTACTCTGTTTCAGAAATTTCACACTTAGTTTTTCTATTCTCCACTCTTTATTTATTTATTTATTTATTTATTTATATTATTTAAGTATACTATTTTTATTAGCTTTCCAAACTAAAAGTGGTTTTAATTTCTGAATTGCTGACTCATTTATTGATAATGCATAATAATTTTTGCAATAAACAAAAACAAATAAATAAAGCCTATTAATCAATTTTTATTTGTTTAGTTTTTGTTTTATCTATTTATTTATTTATTTATTTTTATTATTTTATTTTTTTTGTATTAGCTTTCCAAACTAAAAGTGGTTTTATTTAACGCATTGCAGACTTATTTACTGATAATGCATACATGTTTCTGTAGTAAAAATTTATTAATTAGCTTTATTTATTTGTTTACTGTTTTAGTTTTTTTTTTGGTTTGTTTAGTTGTTTTATTTATTTGTTTGTAATTTTTAATTTATTTATTTATTTATTTATTTTTTAAGTATACTATTTTTTATTAGTTTTTCAAACTAAAAGTGGTTTTAATTTAATGCATTTCAAACTAATTTTATTGATAATGCATAAATGCTAATGCAGTAAAAAATAATTAATTGGCTTTATTTATTTATGTTTTTGTTTATTTGATTTTATTTGTTTTATTTAATTTATATATTCATTTATTTATAATTCTGGCAATACCTTTTTTAAATGTTTGAATGTTAAAACTGTTTAGTTTATATGCATCAAGATAAATTGACTATATTCACTGAGAAATGGATAAAAATTATGCATTTATTTATTAATTCATTTATGCATGGTACTGTAACTATATCCATTATTTATTTTCTTAATGATGGTGGGTTTTACAAACTGGTGGGCATATTATATTTTATTATATTATTCATTCATTCATTTTCTTTTCGGCTTAGTCCCTTTATTAATCCGGGGTCGCCACAGCGGAATGAACCACCAACTTATCCAGCACGTTTTTTTTTTACGCAGCTGATTCCCTTCCAGCCGCAACCCATCCCTGGGAAATATATTATATTATATTATATATATATATATATATATATATATATATATATATATATATATAATTTTATTATTAATTAATTTCATGTTTTATGTATATAAGTATAAATACAAACTATAAACAAATATTCAATACAATATAGTCATGCATATATTTATACATTTTAATTACATTGTAAATTTAAAGTTTTATTTAGCATGCAATTAATCCTTTGACACCATTATTTTATGAGCATCTTTTTATCTTCTTATTTTTATTTATTTAGAATGTTTTTGCATAGTATAAGTAAGTCTGCACAATACTGAAAATTATGTAAAACAAAACACATTAGGCTGTATATTAGAATAGCTGGTATATAGATCTTCAATCCTTAAAGTGATTTTGTCCGGGATGGAAGACGAAACCTGCAATAATGATAAATAAATAGGCAAATAAATAAATAAATCCATAAACAAATAAGTAAATAAATCCATAAATGAATAAATAAATGTATTTAAAAATGCACAAATTCTTGCATGAATAAATATATAAATAATTAACAGTGCGGGCAGGTAAATAATTATAGAAATTACACAAATGTTGGGGGAATAAAAAAACGCTGAACTGAAAGTAGATTTTTTTTTTCATTATTGAATGTAGTACCGTATTTACTTTTCCTCAGCTCAACATGCTAATGAGAGTGTCTATTAATCATCAGTTAATTTATGCAGGAATTTGTGCATTTTTATATACATTTATTTATTTGCATATTTATTTATTTATTGTTTTGTTTATGCAGGAATTAATGGATGTATTTGACTATTTATTTATTTATTTGTTTGTTTGTTTGTTTGTTTGTTTGTTTGTTTATTGTTTTTGCAGGTATTGTCCTCCAAAGTCTGACAGAAATCATTCATTCATTCATTCATTCATTCATTCATTCATTCATTCATTCATTTTCTTTTCGGCTTAGTCCTTTTATTAATCAAAGGTCGCCACAGCAGAATGAACCGCCAACTTATACAGCACCTGTTTTACGCAGCGGATGACTTTCCAGCTGCAACCCATCACTGGGAAACACCCATACACTCTCATTCACACACATACACTATGGACAATTTAGTTTATCCAATTCACCTGTACCGCATGTGTTTGGACTGTGGGGGAAACCGGAGCACCTGGAGGAAACCCACGTCAACACGGTGAGAACATGCAAACTCCACACAAACTTGCCAACTGACCCAGCTGAGGCTCGAACCAGCAACCTTCTTGCTGTGAGGGGACAGTGCTACCCACTGCACCGCCCTCTAACAGAAATTATGCTAAAAAATAATCAAATAGTGTTCAGCTAAACCCTGATCTGCTCCGTGTGTGTTTCCACCTGATCTCATGACAGCAGGATTCATTTATACACACTTTATTGCAGTGTTAGAGCTCTTTTTTGGGCTGCTTTTCTTTAGTTAATTGGGTGACATTTTAGCAGAAAACAAAATTCAATTCAATTCAATTCATCTTTATTTGTATAGCGCTTATACAATGTAGATTGTGTCAAAGCAGCTTCACATGGAAGATTATAGTGAATTGAAACAGTGTCAGTTCAGTTCAGTTTTCATAGATTAAGTTCAGTTCAGTTTAGCTCAGTTCAGTGTGGGTTAATAATCACTACTGAGAGTCCAAACACTGAAGAGCAAATCCATCGATGCGCAGCTCTACAGATCCCGAACCATGCAAGCAAGTGGCGACAGCGGCGAGTAAAAAACTTCACCAATTGTCGAAAGTGAAGATTTAAAAAACCTCGAGAGAAACCAGGCTCAGTTGGGCACCACCATTTCTCCTGTGGCCAAACGTCTTGTGCAGAGCTGCAGTCTAGGCGCATGAAGCTGGACCTCAGCGAAGACTCGTCTCTCCTTGGAGCGTCACAGGGGTCAGTCTCAGGCTCTCACTCCACGATGACCACCACAGCAGCTGCTCAGGATACGGCCTGGTCCAGAAAACCTTAGGATCATCTCGTCACTGGTCTTGGATCGCATCAGTGGCACTGCATAGTCTGAGGGCCTCGGGATGAGAACCCCCAGGTGGAAATACAGAATAAGGAGAATAATTAGCGTAGCTGCTGTTCATAGTGTATAAAAACAAGAAGCAAAATCCTGTGTGGGGCACATCATGCGTCATACTGCTATGTCCTGCACTGAGTGTATGCTTTGCTAAAAAGATAGGTCTTTAATCTAGTTTTGAAGAGCGAGAGTGTGTCTGAGCCTCGGACATTATCCGGAAGGCTATTCCAGAGTTTAGGGGCCATAAATGAGAAGGCTCGACCTCCTTTACTCGACTTTGATATTCTAGGTACTACTAGAAGCCCTGAGTTTTGAGATCTTAAAGAGCGTGTTGGATTGTAGCGAGACAGGAGATTGGTTAGATAAACAGGAGCTAGATTATTTAAAGCTTTATAGGTAAGGAGTAATATTTTAAATTCAATACGAAACTTAACAGGCAGCCAGTGTAAGGAGGATAAAATTGGGGTGATATGATCATATTTTCTAGATCTGGTAAGAACTCGGGCAGCTGCATTTTGCACTAGCTGAAGTTTGTTTATAGAGGATGCTGGGCAGCCAGCAAACAGAGCATTACAGTAGTCTAGCCTAGAAGTCATGAAAGCATGGACTAGTTTTTCTGCATCTGATATAGATAGCATACTTCGCAATTTAGCGATATTTCTCAGATGAAAGAAAGCAGTTTTTGTGACATGGGATATATGATTTTCGAATGTTAAATTGCTGTCTAATATCACACCCAGATCTTTTATAGTAGAGCTAACGCTAACTTTGTATCCCTCTAATTGCAGGTCGAGTTGTGAGAACTGCTGTGTACAGGATTTAGGCCCGATAAGTAATAATTCTGTTTTGTCTGAGTTTAAGAGAAGAAAATTGTTTGTCATCCAGTCTTTAACATCTTTAATACACTCAGTTAGCTTAGACAGCTCAGGCATCTCATCAGGTTTAGTTGAAATGTATAATTGAGTATCGTCTGCATAGCAGTGAAAGTTGATCCCGTGTTTTCTAATAATGTCTCCCAGGGGAAGCATGTATATTGTAAACAGCAAAGGGCCTAAAACTGATCCTTGAGGGACCCCGTACTTTACTGGCCTGACTTGTGAAAGCTGTCCATTAATATTCACAAACTGGTAACGATCAGCTAAGTATGACCTAAACCATTGAAGGGCCTGACCTTGGACACCTGTAGAATTTAAGCGGTCTATGAGAATATTGTGGTCAATGGTGTCAAATGCGGCGCTAAGATCGAGTAGAACTAATAGTGAGACGCACCCTTGGTCAGCAGCTAAGAGTAAATCGTTGGTTATTTTTACTAATGCGGTTTCTGTACTGTGATGAGGCCTGAAGCCTGACTGAAACACTTCAAAAATATTGTTTGTCTGCAGAAAGGAGCATAATTGGGTAGAAACTACTTTTTCTAGTATTTTAGACATAAACGGAAGATTTGAAATAGGCCTATAATTAGCTAAGTTGCTCGGGTCCAGTTGTGGTTTCTTAATAATAGGCTTAATAACAGCTAGCTTGTAAGGATTTGGAACATGGCCTAAAGATAAAGAAGAGTTGATAACATTAAGGAGAGGTTCTCCTATAATAGGTATCAGTTCTTTCAGTAATTTGTTGGGAATTGGATCTAACATACATGAAGCTGATTTAGAACTATTTATAACTTTATCTAGCTCTTCCTGTTCTATGATTTTGAAGCGTTGTAGGTTATTTTGATTCAGTGAAATGTTTACTGGATCTGGAGTATAAGGTGGTGCAGAAAGTTTAACATCTTCTATTTTCTGTCTAAAGCCTTCTATTTTATCACTGAAAAAATTCATGAAGTCATCACTACTGATTTGCGGTGGGACATTTTGTTCCAAAGATGATCGATTATTTGTTAGTTTAGCAATGGTGCTAAATAAAAATCTAGGATTGTTATGGTTATTTTCAATCAGTTTGCGGAGGTGCTCGGCCCTGGCAGATTTGAGAGCCCTCCTATAGCTGGACATACTGTCTTTGTACGCAATTCTAAAAACCTCTAAATTAGTTTTTTTCCATTTACGTTCTAGAGCACGGGTTGCTGTTTTGAGAGCGCGAGTATGATTATTGTACCATGGTGTAGTTTT
>LR812523.1:83448612-83458612 GCA_903798195.1 Danio kyathit | reverse complement strand
ATATCGAAAGCAAAAGCAGAATCTCGGACATGTCCGGTTGGTAAAGTCTAGATTGGATACGCGGCCGGCCGGAAATGCGATATGCACATTAATATAGCGGCATTTTTATTTACTTTCACGTCAAGCGGTCTTTACATTGTTTTGCATACGTTGCTAAGCAATGCATGGCACCGAATGGGGTAAAGTCTAGATTGGATCGCGGCTGGCTTTGCTCTTCATTTCGCGGGTAGATTGCGTCATCAAACATGCAATATCGCGATAGTGCAATAGAATTAAAATCTCTATCGTAGGCCAATTTTGTATCGTTTATATCGCATATCGTTTATATCGCCCATTACTAATATATATATATATATATATATATATATATATATATATATATATATATATATATACTGTGTGTGTGTGTGTGTGTGTGTGTGTGTGTGTGTGTGTGTATATATATATATATATATATATATATATATATATATATATATATATATATATATATATATATATATATATATATATAAAAATTATTATTAATATTTTATTTTATATTTTTGCACAACTACTAGTAGTTTCAGTTTATTTTTAAATTGTTTTTGTTTTATATTTTGTTTCATTTTAATTTTGATTTTTCAATTTTAATATATTTGTATATTTTATTTTAAGATTTAGTCGTTTTGTTGCGTGTTTGCATTTGTATTATTATAACACTAATTTAAACTAATACAAAAGGCAAACACACAACAAAATGACTAAATCTTAAACAAAAAAATACATAGCACAATTCCCTGACATGCATCAAACACACACTCAAAACAATATTTGACTAATAGAAATACTAATATATGACCTGATAAACAAACAAAGTAAAAACAATAATTACAAAACATAAAACACTATAAATTTATCCCTATAAAGTTATCTATACAACAATTAGGGTGGCATGGTGGCTCAGAGGTTAGCACTGTGGCCTTACAGCACAAAGGTCGCTGGTTCGAGTCCCGGCTGGGTTAGTTGGTGTTTCTGTGTGGAGTTTGCATGTTCTCCCCGTGTTGGTGTGGGTTTCCTCTGGGTGCTCCGGTTTCACAGTCTAAACACATGCGCTATAGGGGAATTGATGAACTAAATTGGCCGTAGTGTATGAGTGTGTGTGGGAATGAGTGTGTATAGGTGTTTCCCTGTACTGGGTTGCAGCTGGAAGGGCATCCGGTGTCTAAAAAATATGCTGGAATAGTTGGTGGTTCATTCCGCTGTGGTGACCCCAGATGAATAAAGGGACTAAGCCGAAGGAAAATGAATGAATGAATACAACAATTTTAGAGCACGAGTAATAAAGAAGAGTTCATGACATCTTATTTATTTATTTATTTATTTATTTATTTATTTATTTATTTATTTTGTTACTTTTGGTGTCTCCACAGTGTTTTCCCAATCACAAAAGTCTGTTTTGTATAAGTTCAGAACAGAAGAGCAGCATCTTCATCTGAAAGCGCTGAAACGGCTGATTTTACCAGCAGTGGATCATTGCAGCGTCCCTGACCATAGATCACACACACACACACACACACACACACACACACACACACACACACACACACACACACACACACACACACACACACACACACACACACACACACACACACACACATATGCATTAGTGCAGAAACACTGAACACCAGCAGCACATCATGTTCTCTTGCTCTCACAGAGAAAAACACACAACATGCTTCTGTCTGTGCTTCAGAATACTGGAGAAATATCCAGCATGTGTGCAGTGATTCAGGACATTTCTGAAGAGTTTGAGTTTTCATTACACTCAATGCTGATGTGATGCTTGTTTTGGAGTTTTTTCTCCACATTGAAGCACCATGGAACATTAAAATATCTGCTTCTGCTGACTGTGAAGATTCTCTGAGCTCCAGGCTCTTTGTGTATTGTCGATAGATATTAATAGACATCCTTGTGTTTAAGAATGTTTCATAGCATGAGCTCAGGAATGTTATTTTGACCACATTCATGGATATTTTTTTTCTTTCTGAAACTTTTTACCTGCATGTTTGTCTGACATGTTTGCAGTAAGAACATTCTGAGCACTGAAAAGCAACAATTTCTTAAGTTTTTATTTCGATTATTATTTTTTTACTAGGTTTATACAACAAATACAAAAAATAAAAACAATCACAACCTTTTTTCATTCAGCAAAGGATTTAAATCTATAATTGACTATTAATATATATATATATAATTATTTATTTATGCACTATATTACTTAGAATTTTTTTTTCATCCATTCATCCATCCATTCATTACATTTATTTATTTCATTGATCCATTCATTTATTTATTAGTTTATTTATTAATGATTTTTTTCAATCATTCATTCATTTGTTCATATATTGATCCATTTATTCATTTAATTTTTTTCATTAAATAAATAATTATTTAATCCTTTCATTCATTCATAAATTAATTCATCCAATCATTCATTAATTCATTTAATATTATTCACACATTCATTTATTAATTTATTCAGTCAATATTTAATTTATTAATTTATTAATTTATTAATTTATTATTAATTAATTTATTTATTGTTTGTTATTTTATTTATTTATTTATTTATTAGTTTATTTATTTATTCATTCATTCATTCTTTCATGTATTAGTCACTCATTATTTCTTAACTTATTCAATCATTCATTCATTCATTCATTCTCTTTTCAGCTTAGTCCTTTTATTAATCTGAGGTCGCCACAGCGGAATAAACCGTTAACTTTTCCAGCATATGTTTTACGCAGCGGATGCCCTTCCAGCTGCAACCCATCTCTGGGAAACATCCACACACACTCATTCACACACATACACTACAGACAATTTAGCTTACCCAATTCACCTGTACCTCATGTCTTTGGACTGTGGGGGAAACCGGAGCACCCGGAGGAAACCCACGAGAACACAGGGAGAACATGCAAACTCCACAAAGAAACACCAACTGACCCAGCCGAGACTCGAACCAGCGACCTTCTTGCTGTGAGGTGACAGCACTACCTACTGCGCCACTGCATCACCCTCAATCATTCATTAATTTATTAATTTATTAATTCATTTATTTATTTATTCATTTATTCATTCATTTATTCATTCATTCGTTCATTCATTCATTTATTTATGTATTAGTTTATTTATTTATTATGTTTTTTAATCATTTATTCATTTATTGATCCATTTATTCATTTTTATTTTGTCATAAATAATTAATTTATTCATTCATTTATTCATACACTTATACATTATTTTGTCCAATCATTCATTAATCCATTTAATGAATTTGATGGTGAGGAAAATTAAAGAAAATCAGCAGTTATTTGATTATGCATTATTATTCACACATTCATTTATTAATTTATCCAATCAATCATTAATTAATTTATTAATTCATTCACTTATTATTTATTTATTTTGTTTTATTATTCATCTGTTCATTCGTTCATTTGTTCTTTAATTCGTTCATTTTTTATTAATTTATTCTTGACCGAATGAATGAATTCATTTATTTAAATTTTTTTTTATTCATTCATTTGTCGTCCATCCATCCATTATTTAATTAATTTTGTTTTAATATTTTCCGTCCCTTCGTTTGTTCATTAATTAATTCATTCATTCATTCTTTCATTCATCCATCCATACATGCATTATTTAATTGTTTATTTAGTTTTGTTATTTTTCCATTCCTGCATTGATTGATTGATTGATTGATTGATTGATTGATTCATTCATTCATTCATTCATTCATTCATTCATTCATTCATTCATTCATTCATTCATTCATTCATTTATGTATTAGTGACTCATTAATGTATTAATGTTCAATCATCCATTAATTTGTTAATTCATTTATTAATTTCAATCATTCATTCATTTGTTCCTTCATTGATCCATGTATTCATTTTTATTTTGTCATAAATAATTAATTAATTTATTTATTTATTCATACATTATTTTGTCCAATCATTCATTAATCCATTTAATGAATTTGACAGTGAGGAAAATTACAGAAAATCAGCAGTTAGTTGATTATGCATTATTATTCACACATTCATTTATTAATTTATCCAATCAATCATTAATTTAATAATTCATTCATTCATTCATTTATTATTTATTCATTTTGTTTTATTATTCATCTGTCCAGTCATTCATTTGTTCTTTAATTCGTTCATTTTTTTAAATTAATTTATTTATGAACGAATGAATTCATTCATTTATTTTTTTATTTTTTTATTCATTAATTCATTCATTCATTTGTCGTCCATCCACCCATTATTTAATTATTAATTTTGTTTTACTATTTTCTGTCCCTTCGTTCGTTCATTCATTCATTCATTCATTCATTCATTCATTCATTCATTCATTCATTCATTCATTCATTCATTTATTCATACATGCATTATTTAATTGTTTATTTAGTTTTGTTATTTGTCCATTCCTGCATTGATTGATTGATTGATTGATTGATTGATTGATTGATTGATTCATTCATTCATTCATTCATTCATTCATTTATGTGTTAGTCACTCATTAATGTATTAATGTGTTTAATCATTCATTAATGTTAATTCATTTATTTATTCATTTATTAATTAATTTATACATTTATTAATTATTGTTTATTTATTCATGGATTGATTGATTTGTTTGTTTGTTTGTTTGTTTGTTTGTTTGTGATAATAGAATAAATGTAAACGAGTTGTTTCTGTATTACTCCAGACATCATGTCCCAATTGAACCAAACTGACCAAAGCAAATCACCTGCACATTAACACATGCTGTACTTTTAGTTAAAATGTTTTCTTTAATTTAAGGTGTTTCCATAGAGACACGTGTGAGGAATGAATCCGTCCTCAGTGAACTCCAATCTTTTGAGCTAATTTGATGGTGAGGAAAATTAAAGCGAATCAGCGGTTTGTTGGTCGTATTATTACACAGAACCTAAAGAAAGAAAAAGGAAATAAATGAAAATCTGCTGAGGTTCAGCTCCATTACAGGACATTAATTCTCCATTGACTCCATTGTAATAAATATTATGAAGCCAGTAATGGACTGTGCGGCTCTTTGTGATGAACGCTTTGGCCAGGTTTTCTCTTCATGATTTCTGGCATCTTCAGGAGACGCTTTTTTATTTATTTTTTTTGCAAGAAAGCATCTAAATCACCGGCTAAGTGCAATCATTCACAATCTAGACGTATAATACAATGAAAAGGCCCTGATGTATTGCTGTCCTGACCGAATGCCTGCAAAACATTACAAAAGCCTGCAGAAATATTTGAGGATTAATAAAGACATTTTTATTGTTATCATTCTCTATTCTCTGCTTCTTTTATGGCCGGTGCGGTGTGTTTTTGTATGTTTGTGGCAGACGGTATTGTTAAGGAAGAAAACAATAAGAAAAGAGCACAGACCTTTGTTTGGAGAATACAGCAGGACAGAAAAAAGAACTCATTTTAAAGGACAATCTAAATAAAATACAAATATGAAGCGGGAAGCTTTTAAATCTCTGTTGAGCTTTAAATGAGTTTTCTAGCAAACACTGCATGTGGACGGTGAGGATTAAAATATTGTATTTGTTATTTTACTATACAAAAGTAAGTTAGATATTATTCATTCATTCATTCATTCATTCATTCATTCATTCATTCATTCATTCATTCATTTGTTCATCTATTGGCTTGATTATTTGTTTAGTTTTTTATTCATTCATTCATTCATTCATTCATTCATTCATTTATTTATTCATTTATTCATTTATTCATTTATTCATTTATTTATTTGTTTATTTATTTGTTTGTTTGTTCATCTATTGGCTTGATTATTTGTTTATTTTTTATTCATTCATTCATTCATTCATTGGCTATTTATTTATTTATTCATTCATTCATTTATTGGCTCATTAATTAATTAATTCATTCATTCATTCATTCAATCATTGGTTTATTTATGTATATATTTTGTTTGTATTTGTTTATTCATTCATTGGCTTATTCATTAATTCATTCATTCATTGACTTATTTATTTAATCATTCATCCATTTATCCATTCATTCATTCATTCATTCATCGCTTCATACATCCCTTTATTAATTCAATTAGTGTTTATTTATTTATTTATTTATTTATTGGATCATTCATTCATTCTTTCACTCATACATCCTTCCATTTAATAATGCATTCAATCATTGGCTTATTCATTCATTCATTCATTCATTCATTCATTCATTCATTCATTCATTCATTCATTCATTCATTCATTCATTCATTACTTCAATCAATGTTTTTTCATTCATTCATTCATTCATTTAATGTGCTATTCATTCATTCATTGGCCTATTTATTTATTTATTCATTCATTCAATTATTGGCTCATTCATTGATTCATTCAATCATTGGTTTATTTATTTGTTTATTCATTCATTAGCTTATGCATTAGTTCATTCATTCATTGGCTTATTTATTTATTCATTTATTTATTCATTCATTCATTCATTCATTCATTGAGTTATTCATTCATTCATTTGCCTATTTATTTAATCTTTCATTCGTTGGCTTATTTATTTATTTATTTGTTTGTTACATATTTGTTTATTCATTCATTTGCTTATTTATTTATGCATTCATCATTTTATCCACCCATTCATTCATTCATTGCCTAATTCATCCCTTCATTAATTCAATTATTTTTTGTTTAAATTTTTTTAATCAATTAATTAATTAATTAATTAGTTAATTAATTATTAATTCATTTACCTATTTAATTCATTAATTGGCTTAATTATTCATTGGATTATTCATTCATTAATTTGCTCATCCATCCATCCATCCATCCATCCATCCATCCATCCATCCATCCAATGATTCATTCAATCATTCATTGGCTTCATTCATTCATTCATTCATTCATTCATTCATTCAACCTTTGGCGTACTCAGTTATTTATTTATTTAAGCCAGAATGTATTTTCAGCAGTAAAATTAACAAAACAAAAATAAATGACATTTTATAAATCGTTAAAAAAAATTACATTTTGCATCATTAAATATTTGTTCAATAATATTTAATTAATTACAGTTTTATTGTAATAATATTAATATGAATAATTATTTGTTTTGTATTATTGTATATTATTTTATCTGTAGTTTTATTTTAAGAAAATGAAGCCTTTGCGATCTTGAGAAATATTGAAAAAAAGAACTTATGTCAATTTATTCCCCTGTTTATTAATTGCTTTGATAATGTCATTGTATTGACTTTTGTAAAGTAAATAAATACATAAATAAATAAAACACGTTGTTTGTGGTTGTGTTTTCAAAAAGTGTACGCACAAACATGCAAACTGGTGTAACATTTAAAATGCTCTGATTTGCATATATTTACATTTTAAACAGGATTAATTATTATTGTTTTTTTTTCTATCACTCTCTCTTTAAGACACTATTTTGCATGCTAACACAGCCTCAGATAAGTCTGTATTCTTCTTCTCGGTGGTTATTTTACCTACTCGGCAGAGTTCACTGGACTGGCTCGAAATCGGCATTATAGCACTGAAGTGTAAAAATCCCTGACCTGCAAGGTTAGGCAATATTATTCATGCTAGCATTAAAAAAATATCTCATTCCATAAATGAAGAGTTGAAAATACTGGTGCAACCCGCTGATATGAGCCTATGAAACATACAGTATAGCATGCACATATTTTAGTAAGTAAAAAGATAATAAAGACCAAAGACAAGAGCTATAATGATAAATATAGTTTAAAGTTTTAACTACTATAAATAGCCAATTTAACTCAGACACTTATTTCAATAAAGACTAGTATGTGTAAGCAGTTAATTATTAGGAACATTAGGTAACATATTTTTTACACACTGTTTTTTTATTTGTTTATTTTATTATTATTTTTATTTATTTATTTATTGTTTATTTATTTATTATTATTTTTTTATTAATTTATCCATTTATTTATTCATGTGTTTATTTATTTATTTGTTTATTTATTTATGTATGTATTTATTTATTTGTTTTAATTTATTCATTTATTTTTGTTTTATTTATTTATTTATTTAGTTTTTATTTGTTTATTTATTTTGTTCATTTATTTTATTTAATTATATATGCATTTATTTATTTTTATTTATTTATGTATTTATTTATTTAGTTACTGTTTTGTTTTATTTATTCATGTATTTATTCTTTTTATTTATTTATTTATTGTTTATTTACTGTTTATTTGTTTATTTTTGTTTTATTTATTTACTTATTTATTCAATCATTTATCCATTTATTTATTCCTTGATTTATTTATTTATTCATCTATTTATTTATTTGTTTATTTGTTTTTATTTATTTATTATTTTGTTTTATTTATTTATTTATTTATTTATTTATTTATTTATTTGTTTATTTCTTTTTGTTTATTTCTTTTTATTTAAATATTTATTTATTTCTTTATTTTTATTTATGTGTTTATTTATTCATTTATTTATTTTTGTTTTATTTATTTATTTATTTATTTATTTTTCATTTATTTACTTTTGTTTTATTTATTTTTGTTTTTATTTATTTATTTATTTATTATTATTTATTCAGAGCAGGGGTTTGTGTTTCTCCAGGCTTCAGAGCGAGTCTTCTATGTGGTTCAGCACCACGGACAGCGACCAGCCTGAAGCCTGAAGCCGCCTTTCCACTGCACATGACAAGCGACAGACCGGAAGTCATTCATTTCCATTGGAGAGTAGTCCGGGAGCTGTGTGGAGTTCCGATCATCTCCGTATGCGGACAATTTGGATCCGAGTGTTAAAATATTTGAACTCCTGTGACCACACCGTATGGGACCGGCCGACCGGATGTGATGTATTCCAGTGTTGTTCAAGCAGATCCGTGCGCGTGAGTTGAGAAATAGGAGTTTTAGTGGTCTATGGGTTTATAGCATTCATTAATTCATTCAACCATGGGGAACGCACGGGGAATAAAGGCTCTTGCTTTTGCACTTCTTTATTTCGGACACCACGAGAATCAGCTAATCTCCCATGGTGCACGACAACACTGAAAATTCTGTGCGACTGCCACAAGGGGGCGTATTCCGACAGTCGTAATAAATAAATAAATGAATAAATAAAAACAAATAAATAAATAAATACATAAATAAATAAACAAATAAATAAATAAACACATGAATAAATAAATGGATAAATGAATGAAAAAATAAATAAATAAATAAACAATAAATAAAAATAATAATAAATAAATAAATAAAAAAACAGTATGTAAAAAATATGTTACCTAATGTACCTAATAATTAACTGCTTACACATACTAGTCTTTATTGAAATAAGTGTCTGAGTTAAATTGGCTATTTATAGTAGTTAAAACTTTAAACTATATTTATCATTATAGCTCTTGTCTTTGGTCTTTATTATCTTTTTGAATATTTTTTTTTACTTTTCTAAAATATGTGCATGCTATACTGTATGTTTCATAGGCTCATATCAGCGGGTTGCACCAGTATTTTCAACTCTTCATTTATGGAATGAGATATTTTTTTAATGCTAGCATGAATAATATTGCCTAACCTTGCAGGTCAGGGATTTTTACACTTCAGTGCTATAATGCCGATTTTGAGCCAGTCCAGTGAACTCTGCCGAGTAGGTAAAATAACCACCGAGAAGAAGAATACAGACTTATCTGAGGCTGTGTTAGCATGCAAAATAGTGTCTTTAAAGTGTCTTAAATCTCCCATGGTGCACGACAACACTGAAAATTCTGTGCGACTGCCACAAGGGGGCGTATTCCGACAGTTGTGTCTGAGTGCAGTGGAAAGGCGGCTTGAGACCAATCCTGCTGGCTCATCTGCAAATCTGTACTCTAACCGCTAATATTGCACACAATTCATTCCGCATTAGACACCAATTTGATTAGAACTACAAACTTGTGTAAATAAACTACAAACATGGCAG
>LR812523.1:83413612-83443612 GCA_903798195.1 Danio kyathit | reverse complement strand
ATCTAAATGTGTATTGTGTTGGAGACTGGAGAAAAAAGTGACATCATTTTTAAATGTGCAGTGTGTATTGTTGACAATACATTATTGACATTGACAATAAATTGATAATGTATTCGTTCAGCAGTCCGGACTATTCGCTGTAGTACCTCTGTAGACTACAGAGAATAGTCCGGACTGCTGAACGAATCACTGGCACTACCCTTCCTACACTTCAAGAACTGTACTCTTCCAGAGTGAGTAAAAGGGCTCGCAAAATCACTCTGGACGCCCACACCCAGCACACTACCTGTTCGAAATGTTACCGTCTGGTCAGCGCTACAGAGCACCAAGCACAAAAACAGCCAGACACAGGAAAAGTTTCTTTCCTCAGGCCATCTACCTCATGAACAGTTAAATATTCCCCTACTGGGCAATAAACGTGCAATACTTTCTCATACGCACTTGTACACAGCACCTTATAACAATATACAATGCAATACTTTCTCCATTCGCATTGGTACACAGCACCTTATAACCTGTATATTTACAACATATCTGTACATACAATTCAACATCCAGATCTTTTTAACTAACTGCATCTCTGTTTAATGTTTAATGTTTATCGCCTTTTTTCTTTTCTCACACTTAATTTTGTGTTGTCACTTGTCACTTTATGTACACTAGAAGCTTCTGTAGCCAAAACAAATTCCTTGTGTGAGTGAAGCACACTTGGCAATAAAACTGATTCTGATTCTGATTCTGATGTATTATTGTGGTTGAATGAGGTATTGCAGTCAAACAAACAAGCAAACAAACAAACAAACAAACAAATAAATAAATAAATAAATAAATAAATAAATACATAAATAAATAAATAAATAAATATATAAATATATAAATAAATAATGGAGGCATTTTTTTTTTTTTTTTACATGGCCCTTACAGTGATGACTTAAAATGTCTGCAATGGAAGTGTCAATCAGTGATGGACACTGGAGTAAATTATACATTTTTGCTAATTTTTTTGGTCACCCAGTCATTTTTGGGGTGAACTATCCCTTTAAACGTCTTGGTGAACTTCTACCGCTGCACAATAGAGAGCATCCTGACCAACTGTGTCACAGTCTGGTATGGAAGCTGCTCTGTTGCGGAGCGTAAGGCACTGCAGCGGGTGGTGAAAACTGCCCAACGCATCACAGGGACCACACTGCCAACCATAGAGGACATCCAGAGGAAACACTGTCTGCGCCGAGCACGCAGTATTCTTAAAGATTCCTCTCACCCTGCTCACAGACTGTTTTCTCTCCTGCCTTCTGGCAGGCGCTTCAGGCTCCCCCGGACAAAAACCAGTAGACTAAGGAACAGCTACTTCCCCAGAGCTGTCTCCCTTTTGAACTCTGCCCCCCACTGACTCTTTGCCCCCTAATACACCCCCCACTCTCCTCATAACTTACACTCCTCATAATCATTGCACTATTTAAAAATTGCACATATTCATTGCACTGATTCATTTATTTGAACTGTACATACCCACTGCACATTTGTAATTATGTGCATACCAACTGTACATATACATTTGTAATTATGTTTATATATCTGCACACTTCTAATTATTAATAGCAGCCTGTACATCTATCCATCTATTGTAAATCTCTGTTCATAGCTAATATAACCTGTATATAATGTTCATAGTACATCCATTTGTAAATATCACCATAGTTTTTCTATAACTGCACTTTATAACTTATACCTGTATCCTGCACTTGCTGCTATTGCACTCCTGGTTAGACCTAAACTGCATTTCGTTTCCTTGTACTTGTACATGTGTAATGACAATAAAGTTGAATCTAATCTAATCTAAAAAATGTGCAGTTTGTATGATTGACAAAGTATTGCAGTCCAAATTCCCAACAAAATGTAGGTGGGTTTTTTTTTCACCTGGCCCCTATTACATGCATACACAGGTTGCCAGATTGATTACACAAACATGAGCGTGCCTGAAGATTAAGCTGTAGGAGTTGATCACTCTGAACACACTTTTTACATTGAGAAGCGCCTTTTTTGAATGGTTTTCTAATGTGTAAGAAAACTCATTATGTTTTCATATGTTTTCGAAACAAGTGAAAGCTGAATATATTGTTGTGTTTGTATACTTTATTATACCCTAAATGGGATTTTTAAAGATAAAATACACTAAAATAATGCAAATAAAAAATAGGTATCAAAAAGAAAACTTTAAGACAATTGAAATATTTTTTTATTAAATTTCTTATTATTTAAAAAAATATATATTATTTACATTCTTCAGTAAATATAACCACAAATGTTTTTATGCCAATGCCTTCCTCTGACATTAAAGGGACATTAATAATTTTGACTCTAATGATGTATATTCGGTGATTGGATCAATATACTGTAAATGTATTAAACTTTTTTGTCTGTTTTGTTTGTTTGTTTTTCTTTATATAAAACATGAAAATAAAAAACAAGTTATTGAAACAAATTAAATACTTGTGCCATTTTTAAAGTCACAGTTTTATAAAATATGAAGCTTATAATAATAATAATAATAATAATAATAATAACAATAATAATAATAATAACAACAACAACAACAACAACGTTAATTATAACAACAACAACAATAACAACAACAACAACAACAACAACAATAATAATATTAATAATAACAACAAAAACAACAACAACAATAATAACAACAACAACAATGTTAATTATAGCAACAACAACAACAATAATAATAATAATAATAATAATAACAAAAATAACAACAAATACAACAACAACAATAATAACAACAACAACAATGTTAATTATAACAACAACATCAACAATAACAACAACAACAACAACAACAACAATAATAACAACAATAACAACAACAATGTTAATTATAACAACAACAACAATAATAATAATAATAATAATAACAATAACAACAACAACAACAACAACAACACCACCACCAACAACAACAATGTTAATTATAACAACAACAACAACAACAACAACAACAACAATAATAACAACAACAATAACAATAACAATGTTAATAATAATAATAATAATAATAACAACAACAACAATAATAATAATATTAATAATAACAAAAATAACAACAAAAACAACAACAACAACAATAATAACAACAACAACAATGTTAATTATAACAACAACAACAACAACAACAACAACAATAATAATAATAATAATAATAATAATAACAACAACAATAATAATAATATTAATAATAACAAAAATAACAACAAAAACAACAACAACAATAATAACAACAACAACAATGTTAATTATAACAACAACAACAACAACAATAATAACAACAACAATAACAACAACAATGTTAATTATAACTATAATAATAATAATAATAGCAAAAAAACAATAATAATAATAATAATAATTACAATAATAATTAAAAATAATATTGATAACAATAATAATAATAGTAATAATAACAACAATAATAATAACAACAACAACAACTATCATCTTTATTGTTATTATTATTATTATTATTATTATTATTATTATTATTATTATTAGTAATATTATTATTGGGGGTGACACGGTGGCTTTGGCAAGAAGGTCACTGGTTCGAGTCCCGGCTGGGTCAGTTGGTGTTTCTGTGTGGAGTTTGCATGTTTTCCCCGTGTTGGTGTGGGTTTCCTCCGGGTGCTCCGGTTTCCCCCACAGTCCAAACACATGCGCTATAGGGGAATTGATGAACTAAATTGGTCGTAGTGTTTGGGTGTGTGTGTGTGTGTGTGTGTGAATGAGTGTGTATGGGTGTTTCCCAGTACTGGGTTGCGGCTGGAAGGGCATCTGCTGCGTAAAAACATATGCTGGAATAGTTGGCAGTTAATTCCGCTGTGGCAACCTCTGCAATAGAGCCTAAGCCGAAGAAAAATGAATGAATGAATTTTCTTCAAACTTGTCCTTATTTGCAGTGTTGCTTTCTTTTATTTCCAGTCAAATAATTGATAACAAACTTCTCTTCGAAGCTTTTAATGTTTTTGTTTTTTTTGTTTATTTACTGTCAAGTGTTTTCGGCTCACCAAGGCTGCAGAAAAACAGACATATTGTGAAATGTCATCATTTAAAGTGGCTCTTCTCTAGCGAACACATACTAAAATGGAATCCATTCCTGTGAATCAAAGCAGAATATTCAGCATTATTGCTCCAGTCTTCAGTCTCCTTCAGAAATCATATTAATGTGCTGATCATGATCAAGAAACATTTCTGATGATGAGGATCAGTGTTGAAGACAGTGTTTGCTGGCGATGTGTTAAAACAGTGTGAGGCGTGCACACACACACACACACACACACACACACACACACACACATACACAGCTGGAGGACAGCAGTGGGCTCATCAGGAGGTGTCTTCACAGGGGTGTGTGCATGTGTCTGTATGTTTGTGTGTGTGTGTTTGTGTGTGTGACATGCAGGAGCTCCAGGAGTCACGCTCAGCTTTGCTCACCGCTGTGAAGTTTATCGGCAGGAGTTCAGCTGACATGATATTTTGGATTGGATTGTTTGATGCAGTTTAAAAAGAAGATAGTTAAAACTGTGTGTAAGAGTGAGAGAGCGTGAGTGAGAGTAACTAAATGAGTAAATGAATAAGAAAGTAAATAAGCAAATAAACAAGCAAATTAGTCAATTAAGAACTAAAGTGGTAAATGAAAAAGTAAATAAGAAAGTAAACAAGCAAATACACAAGTAAATGAGTAAATTAAAAAGTAAATTAAGAAATGAATGAATAAATTAATAAGTAAATTAATAAATTAAAGAGTAAATAAATAGGTAAATGAGTAAACGAAAAAGTAAATTAAGAAATAAGTGATAAGTAATAGGTAAATGAGTACATGAATAAGTAAATAAGTAAATAACACAGTAAATAAGTAAATGAATAAATAAATGAGTAAATAAATCAGTAAATGAGTAAATAAATAAGTAAAGGAGTAAATAAATAAGTAAAGGAGTAAATAAATCAGTAAATAAATAAGTAAATGAATAAGTAAATGGGTAATTGCATAAGTAAACAAGTAAATGAGTAAAGTAATAAATAAATGAGTAAATAATTAAATTAGTAAATAAATAAGTAAATAAGTAAAGTAATAAGTAAATGAGTACATGAATAAGTAAGTGAGTAAATAAATCAGTAAATGAGTAAATGGATAAGTAAATGAGTAAACGGATAAGTAAATGAGTAAACGGATAAGTAAATGAGTAAACGGATAAGTAAATGAGTAAATAATTAAGGACATGAGTAAATAAATAAGGAAAGAAGTAAATAAATCAGTAAATGAGTAAATAAATCAGTAAATGAGTAAATAAATAAGTAAATGAGTAAATAAATAAGTAAAGAAGTAAATAAATAAGTAAATGAGTAAATAAATCAGTAAATGAGTAAATAAATAAGTAAATGAGTAAATAAATAAGTAAATGAGTAAACGGATAAGTAAATGAGTAAATAAATAAGTAAATGAGTAAATAAATAAGGAAAGAAGTAAATAAATCAGTAAATGAGTAAATAAATAATTAAATGAGTAAATAAATAAGTAAATGAGTAAATAAATAAGGAAAGAAGTAAATAAATCAGTAAATGAGTAAATAAATAAGTAAATGAGTAAATAAATAAGTAAATGAGTAAATAAATAAGTAAATGAGTAAATAAATCAGTAAATAAATAAGTAAATGAGTAAATAAATAAGTAAATGAGTAAATAAATCAGTAAATGAGTAAACGGATAAGTAAATGAGTAAACGGATAAGTAAATGAGTAAATAAATAAGTAAATGAGTAAATAAATAAGGAAAGAAGTAAATAAATCAGTAAATGAGTAAATAAATAAGTAAATGAGTAAATAAATAAGTAAATGAGTAAATAAATAAGTAAATGAGTAAATAAATCAGTAAATAAATAAGTAAATGAGTAAATAAATAAGTAAATGAGTAAATAAATCAGTAAATGAGTAAACGGATAAGTAAATGAGTAAACGGATAAGTAAATGAGTAAATAAATAAGTAAATGAGTAAATAAATAAGGAAAGAAGTAAATAAATCAGTAAATGAGTAAATAATTCAGTAAATGAGTAAATAAATAAGTAAATGAGTAAACGGAAGTAAATGAGTAAATAAATAAGTAAATGAGTAAATAAATAAGGAAAGAAGTAAATAAATCAGTAAATGAGTAAATAATTCAGTAAATGAGTAAATAAATAAGTAAATGAGTAAACGGAAGTAAATGAGTAAATAAATAAGTAAATGAGTAAATAAATCAGGAAAGAAGTAAATAAATCAGTAAATGAGTAAATAAATCAGTAAATGAGTAAACGGATAAGTAAATGAGTAAATAAATAAGTAAAGAAGTAAATAAATCAGTAAATGAGTAAACGGATAAGTAAATGAGTAAATAAATAAGTAAATGAGTAAACGGATAAGTAAATGAGTAAATAAATAAGTAAATGAGTAAACGGATAAGTAAATGAGTAAATAAATAAGTAAATGAGTAAACGGATAAGTAAATGAGTAAACGGATAAGTAAATGAGTAAATAAATAAGTAAATGAGTAAATAAATAAGGAAAGAAGTAAATAAATCAGTAAATGAGTAAATAATTCAGTAAATGAGTAAATAAATAAGTAAATGAGTAAACGGAAGTAAATGAGTAAATAAATAAGTAAATGAGTAAATAAATAAGGAAAGAAGTAAATAAATCAGTAAATGAGTAAATAAATCAGTAAATGAGTAAACGGATAAGTAAATGAGTAAATAAATAAGTAAAGAAGTAAATAAAATCAGTAAAATGAGTAAACGGATAAGTAAATGAGTAAATAAATAAGTAAATGAGTAAACGGATAAGTAAATGAGTAAATAAATAAGTAAATGAGTAAACGGATAAGTAAATGAGTAAATGAATAAGTAAATGAGTAAATAAATAAGTAAAGAAGTAAATAAATCAGTAAATGAGTAAACGGATAAGTAAATGAGTAAATAAATAAGTAAATGAGTAAATGAATAAGTAAATGAGTAAATAAATAAGTAAAGAAGTAAATAAATAAGTAAATGAGTAAACGGATAAGTAAATGAGTAAATAAATAAGTAAATGAGTAAATAAATAAGTAAATGAGTAAATAAATAAGTAAATGAGTAAATAAATAAGTAAAGGAGTAAATAAATCAGTAAATAAATAAGTAAACGAATAAGTAAATGGGTAATTGCATAAGTAAACAAGTAAATGAGTAAAGTAAGAAATAAATGAGTAAATAATTAATAATTAATTTCCTGTGTTTGCGTGGGTTTCCTCCGGGTGCTCCGGTTTCCCCCACAGTCCAAAGACATGCAGTACAGGTGAATTGGGTAGGCTAAATTGTCCGTAGTGTATGAGTGTGAATGACTGTGTGGATGTTTCCCAGAGATGGGTTGCGGCTGGAAGGGCATCCGCTGCGTAAAAAATGTGCTGGATAAGTTGCCGGTTCATTCAGCTGTGGCAACCCCGGATTAATAAAGGGACTAAGTTAACAAGAAAATGAATGAATGAAATAAGTAAATGAGTAAATAAATCAGTAAATGAGTAAATAAATACGTAAATGAGTTAACTGATAAGTAAATAATAAATAAGTAAATAAGACAGTAAATGAGTAAATGATTAGGTAAATGAGTAAACGGGTAAGTAAATAAGTAAGTAAATGAGTAAACAAATAAGTAAATGAGTAAACAGGTAAGTAAATGAGTAAATAAATAAGTAAATGAGTAAATAAATAAGTAAATGAGTAAATAAATAAGTAAATAAGACAGTAAATGATTAGGTAAATGGGTAAACGGGTAAGTAAATGAGTAAGTAAATGAGTAAACAAATAAGTAAATGAATAAATAAATGAGTAAGTAAATGAGTAAACGGATAAGTAAATAAGTAAATAAATGATTAAGTAAATGAGTAAACAAATAAGTAAATGAGTAAACGGATAAGTAAATAAGTAAATAAATAAGTAAAACAGTAAATAAGTAAATGAGTACACAAATAAGTAAATAAGTAAATAAGACAGTAAATGAGTAAATGATTAGGTAAATGAGTAAACGGATAAGTAAATGAGTAAATAAATAAGTAAATGAATAAGTAAATGAGTAAGTAAATGAGTAAACGGATAAGTAAATAAGTAAATAAATAAGTAAAATAGTAAATAAGTAAATAAATAAGTAAAACAGTAAATAAGTAAATGAGGACACAAATAAGTAAATAAGACAGTAAATGAGTAAATGATTAGGTAAATGAGTAAACGGATAAGTAAATGAGTAAGTAAATGAGTACATGACTAAGCAAATAAGTAAATAAGAAAGTAAGTTAATCATGTTCTAACTTAATTTTATAAGTAAAACAAGCTCTTTTATGTAAGTTTAATATAATATGTGTTCAAATGACTCAAGGTTAATTGGATTCAGCTTAAAAAAATTAAGGCAATTAGTTATTTACAGTGTAAATGAGTAAATGAATAAGTATACATGAATAAACAAATGGATAAATAAATAAACAAATAAACAAATAAATAAATGTAGCTTTGGACAAATGTTCAGGCTGTAATACATAATCTGGGCTATAAACACTAAATAATGTCATGTTTTAAAATAACAAATTAAGGGATTAAAGAATATAAAATAATATAAAACAGCAACTATAATTAAGGGATTACTTTGAGATATTTGTAATAAATAAATAGATAAATAAATAAATAAATAAATAAATAAATAAATAAATAAATAAATAAATAAATAAAAAATTTAAAATTTAAAAAAAATAAAATAATAATAATAATAATAATAATAATAATAATTTTGCAGTGTGTTGTTTTGGTTTACTTGCTATGTGTTTAAAACATTGTATGATTGCATGCATTGTGTATCTTTATATATATATATATATATATATATATATATATTGTTTTCATTGTTTTCATTATAAATGCACGTTTCGTTTCGTACATTATCATTTATGAAATCAACTTTTATTTTGTACTTGTCCATAAATAAATAAATAAATAAATAAATTATAAAGATATAATAGATATAATTTAATAAATATATAATTTTTTAAACAAAACATTTCAGTGAAAGAAAATGTGTGTTGTGTTGGTTTATTTGGTATCTGTTTTAAACATTACATTGCGTTGATTTATATTGATTTTATATATAGAGCACATTGTTTTGGTTGTAAATGCACGTTTTGTTAAGGGTGATGCTCTTGTATGCCACATTGACCGTGTACAGTAAGTGCAGGACGCGTCTCCGCCTCAGTGCTGCCGCCTGCCGGTGTCTCCGGTTGCCGGTAAAACGCTATAAACCCTCAGCAGCGTCCGCGCGCCGCTCAATCCACGCGCAGCGGAACCGCGAGCGGAATGACACCGAGATCCGCGCGTCTCTTGCTCCCGCTGCTGCTCGGGCTCTGCGTGAGCGCCGGGAACCCGGACGAGCACCGAGACCGGGACAAAGAGAGCCCTTGCGAGCTGAAGACCGTGACCGTGTCCACTCTGCCGGTGCTCCGCGAGAATGAGTTCAGCTTTACCGGCGCGGGCTCCGGGAGTCTCTCCGGTGGCGGGGAATCAAGACTCCTGCTGTTCGTCAGGACGGATCTACCGGGACGCATCGCTGTTCTGGATGATCTGGACAACACCGCGCTGCCATACTTCACCCTAGGTGAGACCCGACTGTCCGTTACAGGAAGGATGACAGATGAGCGCGCGCGTGTGTGAGTGTGTGTGCAGAGCGTGGAGATTAAGGCGCTTCAGTGGTTGGTTGTTTGTGGCTCCTGAATCCTCGTGTGCTCTTTGTGGTTTGATTGGGAGATCTGACTTTTCCTCTTTGCTGTGAATGTAAACAATCCTTCATGCACAGTGCTGCATTACTTCTGCTGTACGACTTGGAGAGGTGTAAGAGATGCAGTCTTCCCAGTGTAGTGTGTTCTGAACCGAAGCACCACTAATATTTCACTACTGTGTGTTTTTTGCTGGAGAAACCACAGATTTGATGATCCGGTCACATTTGATAGATGTTGGCTTGTAAGATTCAGCATTGTCTTGGGTTAGAAGAACTTATTGCAAATACACTTCGTTGAAAATGTATTCTGGAAAGGACACTATTTACTGTATCGCTGCAGGTTAGCCGGGTTTATATACTGTCCATCCTACACAACTCCTATACCTTTCTGATTTTGACTGTGGTGTAGTAATGGGCACCTTCAGTAAACTTGAATTGAAGGATATGAAATGCATGACTGTTTATCATCGCTGTGTGCACATGCACTACTGTTTACTGTATAGAAGCTCAGTGCGGTCGATGCATGAAAACTCCAATCATTGGAATGCAAGTGTAATTTACATTTAGTGAAAATAAATAATATGAACCAACATATTTGAACCAACATTGGGTTAAACAAACAAAAAAAGTGTTGTTATTTGTGTGTGTGTGTGTGTGTGTGTGTGTGTGGCTCCTGAATCCTCCTGTTCTCATTGTGTTCTGACTGAAACTGTATTGAAGAGACTTTTCCTCTTTGCTTTGAATGTGAATGTAAACAATCCTTCATGCACTTTGACGTTGGGGTGAAGTTGGTTTTATATTTGCCGATCATTCATTTTTGAACGGGGACAATTTGTGCCGCGCTACTTTAAATATCGGGTCTGAAATCACATGCAAGTATGACTTCAAAACAGAATTAGCACTATTTAAATGAATCGAATGTGAACAGTGTTGTATTTTGATAGTCATTGGTGGCTGCTAATATGATTTGCATAGAATGCATTTCTGAAATTAGATCACTTCGAGAAAGAGAGAGATCAGGTTTAGGAGATGCACAGATGCAGTCTTTTCAATGTAGTGTTTTCTTTCTGAACTGAGGCAACACTAATATTTCACTGCTGTGTGTTTTGCTGGAGTCAGAGAATGCACACACACATTTCTGGAAAGTAGATGTTGGCTTGTAAGATTCAGCATCATCTTGGGTTAGAAGTGGAAAAGTGTTGTTATACGTGTGTGTGTGTGTGTGTGTGTGTGTGTGTGTGTGTGTGTGTGTGTGTGTGTGTGTGTGTGCAGAGCGTGGACATGAAGGTGATTTGGTGGTTGTTTGTTTGCGACTCCTGAATCCTCCTGTTCTCTTTGTGTTCTGACTGAGAGATGAACTGAAACTGTATTGAAGAGACTTTTCCTCTTTGCTTTGAATGTGAATGTAAACAATCCGTCATGCATATTGCTGAGTTACTTCAGTTTGACATCAGGGTAACGTTGGTTTTACTGTATATTCACACAGTCATTCATTTTTGAACAGGGGCAATTTGTGACACTCTACTTTGAATATCGGGTCTGAAATCGCATGCAAGTGTGACTTCCAAACAGAATTACTTTAGCACTAATTAAATTACTGACCGTGACCAATGTTGTGCTTTGATAGTCATTGGCTCCTAATGTGATTTCCCTATTCAGAATTTGCATAGAATATGTTTCTGAAATTATAATATTAAGGAAAAGTCTGAATGTGTGAATATAAAACCAATTTTACCTCAATCTGTTTGACGTCTTGCACTGTAATGCAATGAGGAAACCGATTGCCTTAAAATGTCTAAGTAGTGTATTAACTTTAGGGAGCATAACCTAAAACAGTAATAAAGTAAACTTCAGTACCGTTGACTCAAAATAATTAGTTGGGTTAACTTCTAACTAGGAAAATATTAGGAAAGCGATTGCCTTAAAATGATCAAGTAAGCTGAACTAAAACATTTAAGACAAAAAAAACAATACCTTACTTCAGTGTTTCCTCTAGGATTTTTCCCAGCTGTGGCGGCAGGTCTTTTTTACACAGATCTGCCAACTACCTATAGCGCAGTATTACAAGTCGAGATCGCATTCAAGTAATATGAGCATGCGAATCTCTTTGCTTGCGCGCCGATTTCTTCTGTTCGTGCACAAAACATCTTGCACGCCCTCAAATTTACACGCTCAAGTGCAGATCTTCTTGTGCGCTCTTAAATAAATGCTGCTGAAGTGCGATTTAGTGTGTTTTTGTGTGTTTTGCGACATGAATGCATTCTGAAGTAAAGTGAAATGGCTATAAACTCCAGCAAGATAAAGTCATTGTATGCAGAGCCATTGACCTTTATCAATAAAGTATACTTATGGAAACTGTGTTCATCTTAACTGAAAGCTACGCCGTGTTTGCTGGCCTCATGCATCAACCACCTGTCAGTCAGCATGTCACCTTAAAGGGTTGAACAAATAGCGCACAGCACTACTACTGTTACAGAAAAGTCTCCGCTGTTATAATTCACTTACCTTTTAATACGTTTTGGTGTGATTATAACGCGCTATAAAAAAAACACGACTAAATGTTTTGAATGAGAAGCTGTAATGTAGCTGTGGCGGGATGAATTTTGGTGTGGCGGCCACTAGGGCTGTGTATTGGCAAGGGCCTCGCGATACGATACATATCGCGATACAATAATTATTGTGATATATTGCAATAGTATGTGTGTCACATTATATTGACAACTTGATAAAGTTGGCAGACAAATTAAAATTCCAATTCCAATTTATTTTCCATCCATTCCAATTCATTAAAACTGCACAGTGTGATTGAACAGAGAACTATGTATATTGCAAAGCTTACAATGGTATTTATTTTTGTTGTCTAATTCAGTACTCCCTGGTATAGCATTTAGGGTTGGCCGATGTTGACCAATTTGGCATTGTACGATGTCTAATGTGAAACATGGCGATGGACCATGGCATCATTGTCATAGGGGGAGGTTAGGGCTGGGCGATAGGGCAAACAAAAAAATCTAGATTTTTTCATAAAGTTTGACAGCCCTATTACTTACTCACTCCCAGGGCCGTTTATATCGATGTTGATATTTAGTCATACCATGTTGGTGTTTCGTAACATTTTTTTTTTTCGAGGTGGGTCGTTAGCCCAATGCTCAACCCCCAACCTGAAAGACCTGGACATACATACACACACACACACACACACACACACACACAGATCAGGTGTAAGAGATGCGCAGATGCAGTCTTCCCAATGTAATGTTTTCTTTCTGAACTGAAGCACCACTACTGTGTTTTACTGGAGTCAGACAATCCACACACATTTCTGGAAAGTAGATATTGGCTTGTAATATTCAGCATTGTCTTGGGTTAGAACAGGGCTATTCAATTAGTTTGTTACGGGGGCCAGTTCATGAAAAGCATCCCCAACGAAGGGCCGGAGAGACATGACTTGCAATATAAAGGATGACACAACTGCATATAAGAGCCAATATGTTGTATTTTTGCTCCTTTAGACACCCACGTTGTATTTGTCTACATTAAAATGTTAATATATTGTATTTTGAAAACTATATAATATCACTGCATTGTACAATAAGTTTTTTTAACAAACATTCAAATGTTGTATTTCACAGCACAACAAAATCAGTGTATTGCTGAAGTAGGCTTCTTCTACACTCAGATACGTTCATATGTTCTGTTTTGAACTGCATAACAATTATGGATGCAACAATTATAGATTTTGGTTGTACGATTATATAGTGTGAAGAATAATCAGTGTTTCAAAGTTATCACGTCTAATGTGAATTTAAGCTTTATATTAGCTAGATTTAGATCTGGACATCCCTAACTAATATTAAAAAACCTTTAAAAGGCATTTTCATTAGTAATAGTTTTTATGCTGAAGGTTTTTCTGTGCTTATAGGGCTACACAATTTAATTATGTGTGTGTTTATAGAGAGGAAGAGAGAAAATAATATAATAATAATTGTTATGAAGGTCGGCGCCAATATTTAGATTAACAGTTGTTATCATCTGCATTCATACA
Source organism: Danio kyathit (assembly GCA_903798195.1). Taxonomy (NCBI): domain Eukaryota; kingdom Metazoa; phylum Chordata; class Actinopteri; order Cypriniformes; family Danionidae; genus Danio; species Danio kyathit. The sequence continues at coordinate 83,429,737 of LR812523.1, read as the reverse complement.
TACATAATCATTTTAATAATAGTTCGTCTAACATGTCTTTTGTTTACATTGCACTGAAAGCTAAGCACAACTCTCACCGCTACAGCATGAGATGTTTTCTACTGCGTGCGCCCAGACAGCCGCGAGCGCGTTGCTCTGCTTGCGCCCGCATATTGGCATATATTCTTACGACATAACAAACTTGCGCACGGGAAAGACGTGATATGGGAACGGCCCGCGGCTATAGTTATTACAGTGTGCGTGCGTATTAGCTTCGGTGGACAAGCTCGGAACTTTAAACTAGCGCACAGTTGGCAACTTGGCGTAACTTTGTTCAGCAGTTTCGTTTCGTGCGGCAGAACAGAAATGCAGAAATGCGGCTTTGAGAAGCCTTTACGATTAATTAACCGTGACGAATTAAAGCGCAGTTAATAGTGAAATCGGTTAATCGTTGCATCCATAATAACGACATCAGTGCATTGTACAAGAGACCTTTTCTACAAACATATTCAAATGTATTCGGCTGCTCTCGCCACTCGCTTAATGTCAGGTGACTCACGCTCTGCGCAGCTCATGCTGTATTGAACAGACGCACGTCACTTCATAACTATAGCGGCCGTTTTTTGACTGAACAAAATTTATTCTTGATGTCTTGGTCACACTATTTGGAGGGCCAGAACAAATTGCCTCGGGGGCCGGGTTCGGCCCGCAAGCCGCCAATTGAACAGCCCTGGGTTAGAAGAACTTTTTACAAATACACTTTACTGGAACTGTATTACAGACAATGACTATATATCGTCCACCCTTTGCACAACTCGTTTTAACTAGTTGTAAGGGGAAAAACTCACTTAATTTTGACTCATTATTTCTGAAATCAAGACAATATGTTTTGCTTGTCTAGAAAATGCTTTCCGATTTAGGATTTTTTTTTAGATATTTGGACTAGAAAGACAAACAAATCAAAGCAAGAAATACATTTGGCAGTGTTGGGTTCCATATTTGACCCAACATGTTTTAATCCAATAGTGGGTCAAATATGGACAAACCCAACCATTAGGTTAAAAGTGTAATTGAAATATAATTGAAAAGTTAACCCAATGTTGAGCTTGTCCACATTCGACCCAGTGAATGTTTCACCTTGCTTTCATCATCCGGTGTTTGAGTGTCTAATGATTAAGCTTTACCTGAAGATCATTAAGAAAATAATGTACCATTACAAACAAGAGATCATTAAACATGCCTGCGCTTGTGAATGTACAGTGAATGGAAAACTGTAATGGCAACTGCTCTATATTGACCGCTGCATTGGCCTTTCACCCATATATAGAATTTCAGTTACGCTCAAGCACAATATTGATGTCGACTGGAAGAGCAGATCTGGAAACTATCACTGTACATGTAGATTAGAGCTGCACGATACTGGAAAAATGACATTGCAATATTTTATTTTACTGCTATTATATTATATGAATACTGTCAGAATTATTAGCCCCCCTGTATATTTCTCCCCATTTTCTGTTTAACAGAACGGAGATTTTTGTAAACACATTTCTAATCATAATAGTTTTAATAACTCATCTCTAATAACTGATTTATTTTCTCTTTGTCATGATGACGGCACATAATATTAGACTAGATATTCTTCAAGACACTTCTATACAGCTTAAAGTGACATTTAAAGGCTTAACTGGGTTAATTAGGGTAAAGTTAGGGTAATTAGGCAAGTCATTGTATAAGAGTGGTTTGTTCTAGAGACAATCCAAAACAAATATATCTTAAAGGGGCTAATAATATTGACCTTAAAATGGGTTCATAACAATTAAAAACTGCTTTTATTCTAGCTGAAATAAAACAAACAACAAGACTTTCTTCAGAAGAAAAACTATTATAGGAAACGCTGTGAAAAGTTCCTGAATCTGTTAAACATCATTTGGGAAATATTTGAAAAATCACAAGAGGGCGAATAGTTTTGACTGTAGATATTGAAATAATTGTGATTTTGATGGCTTATAATTAATACATAAATTAATAAATAATGTAAAAAGTACAGATAAGTAAACAAGTAGCAAATAAGCAAATAAATAAATAAATAAACAAACTCTGTATGTATTTATTTTTTTCCAAATATACAATTATTTTGTTTTTTCAAATATATTACAAAAAGAAAAAATAAATCTAATAACAAATATCGTGAACAGAAAGTCTCTCTGTCAGCATCTGCAATACAGCGTTCAGACTTTCAGAATAAGGTTTGCTCAGAATAAAGTAAAAAATAAAAAATGTTGCATTGCATTCTTTCTTTATTGTTTGTTTCTTGGTCAATATGATGGTCAGTTCTTCTCTAATAACAGATATTGTGCTGAAGTTTTCCTCCAGACAGTCTTAAAACAGTGTTCAGCCTTTCAGAGTGAATCTTGAATCCGATAAAAGGTAACTATTAATCAAAAATAAATAATTGAAAATCAGAAATTAATTTCATTTAGCATTAAAAAAATACTGGAAAAAATGACATTGCAATGCAATATTTTATTTTACTGCACTAAAAAAATATAAAAAATAAAAATAAATAAATAAATATATATATATATATATATATATATATATATATATATATATATATATATATATATATATATATATATATATATATATATATATATATACAGACATGGACAACATTGGACAACAGTGTTTAGCCTTTTAGAAAGAGGTTTGCATAGCTCATTTTCCAGTGACCCATGCTGAGCTCAATCCACAGCGCAGGGCTCTCGTTTTTTATTTGTGCTTGACATTTTAGTTTTTAATAATCACAATAAAGTCATACACGACATACAAACTGTATATATATCCTCTCATTGCAAGTGAATTGCTAATATATTCCACAAATAAATTAAAAGAAATGGTAAAATGTTGAATGTAACATTATTGTTTCTTACCTACAAAGACTGAAATAGCATTTTATTGTAAAAAATGGTCAGCTAAAATTTTAATGTCCCTAATTTGTTCAGAATTTTGGTATGAAAAATATTAAATGAAAACAATAAGTTAATAAATACATTTTTTAAAAGTACATTTTCAAGTGAGTAAGAAAATAAACAAGCAAATAAGTATGTAAATAAGTAAATCAGTAAGTAAATAAATAAGTACGTAGTCAAGTATGTAACAGTAAATAAGTATGTAAACAAGTATGTAAATAAGTAAATCAGTAAGTAAATAAATAAGTACTTAGTCAAGTATGTAACAGTAAATAAGTATGTAAATAAGTATGTAAATAAGTAAATCAGTACGTAAATAAATAAGTACTTAGTCAAGTATGTAAAAGTAAATAAGTATGTAAATATGTATGTAAATAAGTAAATCGGTAAGTAAGTAAATATTATGTAAATAAGTACGTAATGAAGTATGTAAATAAGTATGTAATTAGGTAAGTAAAGAAGTATGTAAAAAAGTAAATATGTTAAATAATAAGTGTGTAAGTAAACAAAAGTAAATACGTATTTAAATAAGTAACTATGTAAATAAAAAATACGTAAATGCGTATGTAAATAAGTAAATAGGTAAGTAAATATGTAAATAAGTATGTAAATAAGCAAATGGGTATTCAAATAAATATGTACGTAAATAAGTAAAAAGGTAAGCAAATCAGTAAATAAGAATATACATAGGTAAGTAAATAAGTATGTACCTAAGTAAATATGTAAATAAGTAAATCGGTAAGTAAATAAATATTATGTAAATAAGTATGTAAATAAGTCTGTAACTAGGTAAGCAAATAAGTATGTAACAAAATTAAATGTGTAAATAAGTAAATATGTAAGTAAATTAGTACATAAATAAGTAAATAGGTAAGTAAATAAGTAAATAGGTTAGGAAAGAAGTATGTAAATTAGTGAATAGGTAAGTAAATATGTAAATAAGTATGTAAATAAGTAAATGGGTATTTAAATAAATATGTTAGTAAATAAGTACGTAAACAAGTAAAAAGGTAAATAAGTTAATGAGTATATAATATAAAGTAAATAAATAAACAAACATTATTTATGTAACATGTTTTTATTCTTTCTAAATATACAATGATTTTTACAATGACAAAACAAACTAAATAATGTTGCAATGGATTTTTTTTATTGTTTGTTTGTTAGTCAGTATGATGGTGAATTATTCTCTAATAACAGATATTGTGCTGTGTTTTTGGTTCAGTCTGCTGAGCTTTTTCTCCAGAAAGTCTCTCTGTCAGCCTCTGCAATACAGTGTTCAGCTTTTCACAATGAGGTTTGCACTGGTGTCTGATTTTCCAGGAGTTTCCTCCGTCCAGCGACCCGTGCTGAGCTCAATCCACAGCGCAGGGTTTTTAATCTGGACGCGGGCCAGCGCTTCAGGGGCCGAGGTGATGAAACACCAATGAAAGACGTCTTAAAATAGAGGTTCAGTTTCATATGTCAGGCTCTGTTTGATAGAAGCGAATCCATACGGCAGTAATGAAGAACTGCGCTCAGACCTCATCAGCAGTTCTTGCTGAAAAATAAGCCAACGCTCGGAAATATTGATCACTGGCAAAAGCGGTGGAGCTCCTTTTGTATTACAACTTCATGTTTGTCTTTCATCAAGATTTATGTTCGACAGACGCTATTGATAAAGAAGAGCGCGTGTCAGCAAAACGCAAACTTCATCTCTGAGTCCCAGCAGTGTTTTAGTGTGTTTTGGTAAAGTCTGCATGAACCGGAAGCTGTGTGTGTTTTTTTTCGTATTGTGACCATAGACTGTAAAAGATATGGACGTAGTATCCGAGATGTCACTCACAGGTTTCTGAAGAGCGCAAATGAAGCTACAAGTGGGCCAACCGTCGCCATTTTGTTTGCACGTCATTGCTCCGAATGGGGGTAACCAAAAAAGGGCAAAGAGGCGGAGCTACAGATGCCTGCTAGCATTTTGCTTAGACAGGCTTTTCTTTGAAGCAAACGCTTAATACTTCATCACCTGTGACTCGTTTGTGTTCTGACCACATGTGCTTGGTTGTACACTATATCAATAAAGTGTTTAGTCTTTTAAAAACACTGTTGTCATTAGGGGTGTAACGGATCATGGTTCATCCGTGATTCGTACGGATCACAACCCACGGTTGAGAACACACGTGACACGCAGATTAATACTTTTTTTTTTCACTTTACTAAATTTGTAGCAATCACAAAGAGGTCGCCTCTCGCGTTATTCAAATCACATGTATGAAAGCAATTAAGGCTTTCCTGTCAAATATTATGATGTCGGAAGAAGTTGTGGTGGGTTATTGGAGATGTGCTGGGTTTCTTAGGTTATTAAAGGTGTTTTCTGTCACTACTTGTTTAGCCTGCATTAATGCATTAACATTTTAATTTCCCTAATTTGTTCAGAATTTTGGTATTAAGTAAATAATTAAGCAAATAAGTATGTGAAAAAGAAAATGGGTAAGTAAACAAGTAAATACGTATATCAATAAGTAAATAAATAAGCAATTAAGTATGTAAATACGTAATTAAGTACAAAAATAAGTAAATAAGTATATAAATAGGTAAGTAAATAAGTATTTAAATAAGTACGTAAATATGTATGTAAATAAGTAAATAGGTAGGTAAAAAATATGTAAATAAGTATATAACTAAGTAAATGGGTAAGTAAATAAGTAAATATCGCCTCTCGCGTTATTCAAATCACATATATGAAAGCATTTAGGCTGTCCTGTCAAATATAATGACGGAAGAAGTTGTGGTGGGTTATTGGGGATGTGGTGGGTTTCTTAGGTTATTAAAGGTGTTTTCTGTCACTACTTGTTTAGCCTGCATTAATGCATTAAAATTTTAATTTCCCTAAATTGTTCAGAGTTTTGGTATTAAGTAAATAATTAAGCAAATAAGTAAGTAAATAAGTAAATAAATAAATACGTATGTAAATAAGTAAATAGGTAAGTAAATAAATATTTAAATAAGTATGTGAAAAAGTAAATGGGTAAGTAAACAAGTATATATGTATGTTAATAAGTAAATAAATAAGCAATTAAGTATGTAAATACGTAATTAAGGACACAAATAAGTTAATAAGTAGATAGTAAATAAGTATATAAATAGGTAAGTAAATAAGTATTTGAATAAGTACTAAAATATGTATGTAAATAAGTGAATAGGTAGGTAAAAATATGTAAATAAGTATATAACTAAGTAAATGGGTAAGTAAATAAGTAAATATCACCTCTCATGTTATTCAAATCACATATATGAAAGCATTTAGGCTGTCCTGTCAAATATAATGATGACGGAAGAAGTTGTGGTGGGTTATTGGGGATGTGGTGGGTTTCTTAGGTTATTAAAGGTGTTTTCTGTCACTACTTGTTTAGCCTGCATTAATGCATTAAAATTTTAATTTCCCTAAATTGTTCAGAGTTTTGGTATTACGTAATTAAGCAAATAAGTAAGTAAATAAGTAAACAAATACATATGTAAATAAGTAAATAGGTAAGTAAATAAATATTTAAATAAGTATGTTGAAAAATAAATGGGTAAGTAAACAAGTAAATACGTATGTCAATAAGTAAATAAATAAGCAATTAAGTATGTAAATACATAATTAAGTACACAAATAAGTTAATAAGTAGATTAGTAAATAAGTATATAAATAGGTAAGTAAATAAGTATTTAAATAAGTACGTAAATATGTATGTAAATAAGTAAATAGGTAGGTAAAAATATGTAAATAAGTACATAAATAAGTAAATGGGTAAGTAAATAAGTAAATATCGCCTCTCGTGTTATTCAAATCACATATATGAAAACATTTAGGCTGTCCTGTCACATATAATGATGACGGAAGAAGTTGTGGTGGGTTATTGGGGATGTTGTGGGTTTCTTAGGTTATTAAAGGTGTTTTCTGTCACTACTTGTTTAGCCTGCATTAATGCATTAAAATTTTAATTTCCCTAAATTGTTCAGAGTTTTGGTATTAAGTAAATAATTAAGCAAATAAGTATGTAAATAAGTAAATAGGTAAGTAAATAAATATTTAAATAAGTATGTGAAAAAGTAAATGGGTAAGTAAACAAGTAAATACGTATGTCAATAAGTAAATAAATAAGCAGTTAAGTATGTAAATACGTAATTAAGTACACAAATAAGTTAATAAGTAGATAAGTAAATAAGTATATAAATAGGTAAGTAAATAAGTATTTAAATAAGTACGTAAATATGTATGTAAATAAGTAAATAGGTAGGTAAAAAATATGTAAATAAGTATATAACTAAGTAAATGGGTAAGTAAATAAGTAAATATTGCCTCTCGCGTTATTCAAATCACATATATGAAAGCATTTAGGCTGTCCTGTCAAATATAATGATGACGGAAGAAGTTGTGGTGGGTTATTGGAGATGTGGTGGGTTTCTTAGGTTATTAAAGGTGTTTTCTGTCACTACTTGTTTAGCCTGCATTAATGCATTAAAATTTTAATTTCCCTAAATTGTTCAGAGTTTTGGTATTAAGTAAATAATTAAGCAAATAAGTAAGTAAATAAGTAAATAAATAAATACGTATGTAAATAAGTAAATAGGTAAGTAAATAAATATTTAAATAAGTATGTGAAAAAGTAAATGGGTAAGTAAACAAGTATATATGTATGTTAATAAGTAAATAAATAAGCAATTAAGTATGTAAATACGTAATTAAGGACACAAATAAGTTAATAAGTAGATTAGTAAATAAGTATATAAATAGGTAAGTAAATAAGTATTTGAATAAGTACTAAAATATGTATGTAAATAAGTGAATAGGTAGGTAAAAATATGTAAATAAGTATATAACTAAGTAAATGGGTAAGTAAATAAGTAAATATTGCCTCTCGTGTTATTCAAATTACATATATGAAAGCATTTAGGCTGTCCTGTCACATATAATGATGACGGAAGAAGTTGTGGTGGGTTATTGGAGATGTGGTGGGTTTCTTAGGTTATTAAAGGTGTTTTCTGTCGCTACTTGTTTAGCCTGCATTAATGCATTAAAATTTTAATTTCCCTAATTTGTTCAGAATTTTGGTATTAAGTAATTAAGCAAATAAGTATGTAAATAAGTAAATAAGTAAACAAACAGGTATGTAAATAAGTAGGTAAATAAATAAATATTTAAATATGTGAAAAAGTAAATAAGTAAACAACAATCCTACCAAGAAAAAAATAGAACAGCTCAGTTGAAAAAAACTAAATAAAACAAAGACAAATGTTAACAAAACATTTATTAAAGACAGAATTAGAAACAGGACATGAGGTAAAACAACAATAACGGTAAACAGGACAAGGACCAAAACATGGCAGGACAAACAGGGGAAAATGCTTTGTAATGCTTCACATGTAAAAACAAGACTCAGCAAAGAGTCTGTGAATGAGGTGTCTTTATAGTCCTTGTAATCAGTCCATCATGAGCTTCCAGCTGTGTGTGTGTAATCAGGACTGGTTCCTCCATTGAAATTGATTTGTTATTTAATTATTACAGGATTTTACTGAGTTGTTCATGCAAATTAAACATCAAACACATTTGATTTCTAATTTGAGAATAGGGTTGGGCGATGTTGACCAATTTAGAATTGTAAGATGTCTAATGTGAAACATCGCGATGGACGATGGCATCATCTTCATAGGCGGAGGTGAATTAATTATTTATGAATAATTAAATAATTCATAACTAATTCATTATTTGTAGCCTACCGTTTCATCCAACACCGCGGTGGATGGCAGAGGGGTGTCGCAAACAAAAGTGAAAATGAACAGCGAACAGGGGGGGAGGGCGGTTGAGGAGGGAGATCGGTAAAATGAGGAGCTGCATCCGGATCCGGCGTGTTCCGCCACAAATTAAGCCCTGGATAGAGACAATATTAATTAAATATCACGTTTAACTGCTACAGTGAGACACGATCCAGAGGTACATGCTTGATAAACTGTCCGACGTACACTGTTCTCTGGAGCTCAGACGAGCGCATGACAGTGTGTGTATCTGTGGCTGTGTGTGTGTGTGTGTGGTCACGTGATGTGCGTTTTGGACGGAGGGCTGTTCAGAAATGCTAGATGAAACGCCAGTGTGGACGTGGGTCATTTTCGTTCTAAAATGCCATTTTAAAAGTAAGCTGTATTAGTGTAAACGGGCCTGAGTGTGTGTTTTTCATGAGCGGGTTTGTGACGGGGGCGGGGCGGAGGATCGGCGATGCCGGCTCAGCATCGTAATGTCTGTCGGCCATTGGCGATGGACGATGGCATCGTCTGTCGACCCAACCCTATTTGAGAATGCATTTTGATTTATTATTTAATCGTTTGAGTGTTTGATTTATCATTTGGGTAGTTGTTTTGAAAGTTCGATTTATTATTTGATCTTTCACCGCCGCCTACAACGACGATGCCATCGTCCATCACGATGTTTCACATTAGACATCGTACGATACCAAATTGGTTGACATCGCCCAACCCTAACCAGCACAACAAAACTGACAATCTGACAATCACCTGCACCTTAAACACATGCAAATTCCCTAGCAACCACCTTAGCAACTGCATAGCAATGCTTTAATGAGCATTATTGTTGAATGTTTATTGTTTGCATTGAGTGAAATCTGCTTGCCTGTAAAGTGTTGAATAAACATATGTGAAACACACATTGTTATATATCAGGCCCGATCAATGAAAATAGCTTCCAGGTAAATGAATCAACAATTTTTTGACGTCATGTGTGCGTGTGCTTATGTGTGTGTGTGCGTGTGCTTATGTGTGTGTGTGTGTGAGTGAGTGTTTGGCTGAGCGTGTCTCCAGAGTTCTCCTTCAGTCTCAGATGTGATTTATTACCTGGAGCGCTGGCGAATGTTGAGGAAGACAGAGAGAAGATTAAAAAACGACAGGATGAAAGTTTTCATCCGCTCTGCTCTTTTCCATCTGCTTTGTCTGGTCTTTTCTGTCTCAGGCCAGGAGTTTCTCTGAGATTACAGGCAAAACACAACCGATGAGTTCTGTCCCACAATGTGTGTGTGTGTGTGTGTGTGTATGTGTTGTAGAGCTGGCGGATATTGCTTAAAAGTATTACAATTTTATTTGGATTGCATTTTGATCTTCATACTTACATTTCAGAAATGACACAATGATTTCAAGCAGTCATCTTAGTTAAATCCAGGAATATATCAATACATCATAGCAAACTGCAGGTAAAAACAATCATTCATCCATTCATTTTCCTTTGGCTTAGTCTCTTTATTAATCAGGGGTTGCCACAGGGGAATGAACCACCAAATATTCAGCGGATGCCCTTCCAGCTGCAACCCAGTACTGGGAAACACCCATACACACTCATTCACACACACACACTCATACACTACGGCCAATTTAGTTCATCAACTCCCCTATAGCGCATGTGTTTAGACTAGGGGTGTCAAAATTAATCGTTTCTTCGGTGCACCGCAATGCAGACGCGGACAATTCGGTATCGGTTCAGTAATAATCATAACCGGTTATTATGTACTGACGTCATTTATCTCACATGCGCTATGTCGCCGTAGCTTACTATGGCGAGGGAGGCGAGCGCGAGTATTTACAACGCTCTAACTACGAAAAACTCTGAAACTGTGCACAATTTCACTGCGTGTGTGTTTGCTGAACACTGTTTCACTGACACTTACAGCAGAAGCCCCTACTTCACGGCGATTAAGAGAATGAAAGTAATCTCCATTTCTCTCTCTCTGTCTCACTGAGGCCCATGAGTGCAGCTGTGAAGAGCGCCAGCGTGTAAGAGCCAATCACAGCCCTTTCTGTTGAGCGCGTGACCAATCAAAGGGGTGTCAGAAAGAACTTGGTAGACAAGGCAGAAAGCGAGCGGGATATTTATATTTGTTTATTTGCTATAGACTATTTCAATGTGGTCATGTCATTGGCCCATGAACATTTCCTGCTTGACGTTAAACTATTTCCTAACTGTAACAAGAGGCAATTCAATCATAACTTGACTTTAAATCAGCCGTCATAACACTATTTATCAATATGTGGACCTTTTTGGATTCTCAGAAGCAATGGAGATTAAAAATGTAAAATACGTTAGGACCATTGTTTTTGTTTACATCCCTCAAAATTGTCTATAAATGCTCGTGTTGTTTAAAGGTACAGTTTATATATTTGACTGTTTGTATTAAAGGACAAAATTGTTTTACAAATAGTAAATAAATATATTTATACATTTTGATACAAGAATTGCTGTGCTGTGAAGAAAATATAAAACTGTGTATGAAAAGCATCGTCAATGCACCGTGATGCACCGAGATATCGAATTGAACCGAATCGATGGCATGATAATCGTAACCGAACCGAACCGTGAGACCAGTGTAGGTTCACACCTCTAGTTTAGACTGTGGGGGAAACCGGAGCACCCGGAAACCCACGCCAACACGGGAGAACATGCAAACTCCACACAGAAACGCCAACTGACCCAACCAGAGACCTTCATGCTGTGAGGCGACAGTGCTACTCACTGAGCCACTGTGCCACCCCTCACAATCATGCATACTTTTTTAAAGAAAATAAGATCCAGTGTTCACCTACATTATTACAGCATGTAACCGCCATGAACCGCCAACTTATCCAGCACGTTTTTACACAGCGGATGCCCTTCCAGCAGCAACCCGTCTCTGGGAAACATCCACACACACTCATTCACACTCATACACTACGGACAATTTAGCCTACCCAATTCACCTGTACCACATGTCTTTGGACTGTGGGGGAAACCGGAGCACCCGGAGGAAACCCACGCAAACGCAGGGAGAACATGCAAACTCCACACAGAAACACCAACTGACCCAGCCGAGGCTCGAACCAGTGACCTTCTTGCTGTGAGGCGACAGCACTACCTACTGCACCACTGTGTCGCCTCAATCTGTCTCAATAAAACCTTTTTTTTGTACGTTTTATTATTGCAAAGAGAAACAGCAAATTCTCCAAATTACAATCGCTAAACTAAAAACAGTTGCACAAATGCTCATGATAATAACAGAGCAACATATCCCTTTACATGATCTTACTGTATACACAAAAACTGTTCACAGAGGTAAGTGTGAAAGGACATACTGTTTAGAAATAGACATGAAACTCAAGGTTTTATAACAGAAGCACACAAGGTTAAATAGGAGTTATACTCAATCCATTTGGACCAAAAGCCAGCAAATACTGTATATATTTTTGATCATTCATGTAATTCTCTCTGTAATTAATACACTTTTAGGGTGCTTTCACATATGTGGTTCGGTTCATTTGGTCCGGACCAAAGGCAACAAATGATACATTGTAGCATTTTCTGCCGTTTTGGGTCCCTTTCACACCACACTGATTGCTTTGGTCCGAACCAGTTGAAACGAACCAAAATGCAGTCATGTGACAAAATCTACATCACTCACTGGCCAGATGTTATTGAACGCATTTCCTAAACTGCTTTTCAATTGGTCAGAATTCACGTGGAACTACCGCAAATAAACAAACCGGCAGACACACAATGTCGCTGCGCTGGCTGACGCAGTACCCCTGCTCATAGTATACTATGTAGTTTGTATGCATCACTTTAGACAAACTATACATTTCGAGAATGAAGGGCGGCTGGGGCTGGAAAACAATGTTTTAATGCATTGCAATCGGCAAAAGCATTAGGAGAAGGCGTGAAATAATTTAGCTAAACTGCGACATGGTCATCTTTCGGAAATATCACAATGATCCATCAGGTAATGTTTCTCCCTCCCTCTCTCTCTCTCTCTCTCTCTCTCTCCCTCTCTCTCTCTCTCTCTCTCTCTGTTTAAAATTGTTGGTAAAGCGCTGTCAACAAATATTTTTCCTCCAAACCCCATAAGATAGACAGCCCATCGCACTACGGCAGCTGGATTAGTCCAAAAAGGCGCAGTACTTTTTGCGGTTGGGTCTGTTTTAGTTTGGATCACGTTCTCACCACAAGCGATCCGCTCCAGGGTTCGTTTGAAAGCGTACCGAGACCACCTCTTCAAGCAGGTCTCGGTACGCTTTTTTGGTGCGCTTTTGGTGCGCACCCGAGTGCGATTGCTATGTTCTCACCTGCCCAAACGAACCGCACCAAGAGGGAAAACGAACTCTAGTGCGATTCAACCCAACTAAATAAGGCAGCACCCTTAAAAGTCTTAAATTTGACTTGATGAAACCTGCAGAAACCCTCATATACATTCTAACTGACATTCTAGCACTTTTGCTATTGGAGCAATGTATAATCAGTCAACTACAAGATCCATAATACAGTTTATCGTGGGTCTTTTCTGGATTAAAACGGTAAGACTGCGTAATGAATAATCAAACAGTGTCTTCCAGGATCTTCTAATTGCCCTTGCATTGAGGAGGAGAAAACTAATTATCCACAACCTCCTTCAATTAGTGTGACATTTTGAAAAGGTTAGACAAATCAATGGGAAACGTGCATGTCGTAATGTTGGCCTTTCCTGGATTGGCTGATGAATTTGGCTCATTTGTAACAGTGCAGAGATGAATGAAGCACATCAACATGTGTGTTTTTGCTGCCAATGGTGAATTCTGCAAAACATGAAGGACGTTTTATTGGTGGAGAGCAGTGTGGCAAAAATCAGCCGTGCAAATCAGTCAGTGACGCTCGCAGCATTAAAATCTCAAGGGGCTATAAAATAAGAGCTGGGGCACGCAAAATAATAAAATAAAATAAAATAAATACACAAAATTGCAAAATAGTAAAATAAAGAAATATTTAAAAAATAAAATAAATAAATGCATAAAATAACAAAATAATAATAAAATAATAAATAAATACTTAAAATAGCAAAATACTAAAACAAAAAAAATAGTTTAAAAATGAAACAATAATAAAATAAAAATAAACAAATGCATAAAATAACAAAATACTCAAAATAAAATAAATGAAATGAAATGCAAAAAAATTGAAAAAAAGTAAAGTAAAGAAATATTTAAAAAATAAAATAAAATAATAATAAAATAATATAAAATATCAGCAGCATGACTGATTTCTATATTACTATTAATGAGAAGTATCAACTGCATTACTAATGTTAAAAATAGACTACTTCAAAATATAAATAAATAAATAAATAAATAAAAACTAAATAAATACAATAAAATAATACGTAAATAAATAAGACTTTTTAAGGCCATGCAGACACCCTGGTATATTATCGGCTGCAGATTACAGTATGTGGTTTTGTGTAAAAATATAGTACTTTAAAACACTAAAATTAATAATAATAGTAATAGTAATAATAATAGTAATAATAATAATTATTATTTTAATTATAACAAAAACACTAAAATGCATTAATAAGAAATCATAATGGAAATAATTATAATGCTTTAAAATTTAAGTGAATAGAAAAAGCAATTGAATAAATAAAATAAAGTAAAAATTAAATTAAATGTAAAGTTAAAAATTAAAGATAAAAGTTACAAATTAAAATAAAATTAAATTAAAATAAAATACAAGTAAAATTTAATTAAAAATTTAAATAAAAAAATAAATTAAATTAAATAAAAAATAAAAACACAAATAAAATGAAAAATACAAATTAAATATAAAGTAAAATTTAAAGTAAATAAAAATAAAATTTAAAGTTTAATTAAAATAGAAATAAAATTAAAAAATAAACATAAAATTAAAAATTAAATTAAAAATAAAAATACAAATAAAATTTAAATGCATTCATTCATTCATTCATTTTCTTTTCGGCTTAGTCCCTTTATTAATCAGGGGTTGCCACAGCGGAATGAACCACCAACTTATCCAGCAAATGTTTTACGCAGCGGATGCCCTTCCAGCTGTAACCCATCTCTGGGAAAAAATTTAATTGAAAATATATATAAAATTCAAATTATAGATAAAATTAAATTTTAAAATACAATTTTTAAATTAGTAGTGTATGATGTAAAATATAATTAAATTAAAAATAAACATAAATTTAAAAAATAATACAAATGCAAATATAATTGAAAATAAAAATTTTATTATATTGTCATTTAATATATTTGTTAAAAAAACTAGTGATTTTTAAAATACTTTTAAAAGTACGTTTTGCTTCAAAAGTCAATGTTAAGACAGTAAGTAAATGTTAAGACACCAACATTTTATTTATTTATTTATTTATTTATTTATTTATTTATTTTATTTTTTATTTTTTTATTTATTATTTTTTTTTTACAGTGTGCTTTAGAATTCAACATTGCTTTGTAATGGAAATAATTACAATACTTTAAATTATAAGTTTATAGTAAATGTAATTAACCAAATTTGGTGTTTATTAACTTTAGAATAATGACTTATAAATGTCTTTGAAATATGTTTACTGCTAAATATACCAACAACCAATTCAATAAATGTGTAATGATTTATATACTTTTAAATATATTAACTTTAAATGTAATACAAAACAACGCACGAGTCATGTATTTTAAACGCATCAACATACGTGTATATTTATTTATTTATTACAAATATCATTAAATCCTTGAGTTGTATTCATTTTACACGTATAATCTAATGTCTTGTAGCCCAAAACTGCCACTCTTGCAGAACTATACAAGCAGAATTCAGAGTGAATGTACAGTATTACAGACTGTGAGATCAGCAGTATTTGGATTATGAAGCATTGAGAGCAGATGTTATCTCTGAACATGATTTATCACACAGTTTTATCTCCGAGAAGATGCTTCAGAGAATATGAATGTAAGAATTGAGCGTGAGAGAAAAGGAGCTGATGGAACTCAACTTTAAATTCAGGGGTCTGGAGATGCACGGAAGAGTGTGAGAAATGAGTGTTTCAGAGGGTGAGAAAATGAAAGCTGATGGCTAGAGTAGAGCACAGGATGATGATGAAGATGATGATGATGATGATGATGAGGATGATGATGATGATGATGATAATGAGGATGATAAAAATAAAATAAAAAATATTTTAAAAGAATAAAAAATGATATATGGTTACTTAAGAGTGAAAATTATTGCAATGCACATCAAAATATTAATCATATAATTATAATTGATAAGTTAATCGTGTAAAAAATGTTTTACTCAAAAATAATTGAATATTTTTTGTCAGTTTGATGGATGCTAGTGGAGATGACTAGA
>LR812523.1:83396112-83408612 GCA_903798195.1 Danio kyathit | reverse complement strand
TAAAGTTCTGAAAATGACTATGTATTTTGCTGTAGGGCTACAGAATATATCGTTTTAGCATCGGTAGTGCAGTGAATGCATTTGAAATACTCACATTTTATAGTTTATATAGTTTAGGATTATATATATATAGGAAGTCAGAATTATTAGCCCCCCTGTTTTTGAGAAGATTTTTTAAACACATTTCTAAATATAATAGTTTTAATAACTCATTTCTAATAACTGATTTATTTTATCTTTGTCATGATGACAGTAAATAATATTTGACTAGATATTCTTTAAGACACTTCTATACAGCTTAAAGTGACATTTAAAGGCTTAACTACACTCTAAAAAACACAGGGTTAAAAACTACCCAAATTGGGTTGTTTTTAACCCTACTGCTGGGTAAATATGGGACAGAACACATCAGGGGTTAAATTAACCCAAGTAATTGGGTTATTATTTTTAACCCCACAATTGGGTTGTTTTTTCTACCCAATAATTGGTTATTTTTACTTAAATAATAGGTTAATTTGATTATATAAATAGGTTATTTTCAAATTTAATTTTTTGTTTTCTTTTAAAATCATTAACCACATAAAAAACAAACAGGTCAATATTGTATTAGCTTTATTTTAGTTCCATTAAAATTGTTTAGCACATTACATTTTGTAAATACACTTTACCTCAACTAAAAAGTCAAGACATCATACAAAACCGAGTACAAATTATAAACTGCATTCAAAACAATTTGTTTCATATATATGGGTTGCCTGAGGTTGTTTTTTTCTCCAAATTACCTCAAGGTAAAACATTTTAAACAATTTACATGAATTCACATGCACATGAATTTAAAATGTCAAATGGTTTAACGTTTAAAAAAATGTATTAACTACAAAAAAAACTCAAGCTTTAGTAAAACTGTTTGCACAAATCCACATGCACATCAAATTTAAAATTACAAAATACCTCAACAATCGTTTGTTACAAAGCAGTGTTTTTAGTCTACAGTATATTATAAACCATATATTCATAATATATTCTTTTGTGCTGCACAAAAATGTCAACATTCATCAGAGTGAATATAAAGTAAACTCTTCCTCAAGCAATAAGCTGTTTACATACAAAAAAAAAAAACCTGTAAAATGAAAACAAATAAAACTAAAATACTACCTCATGGCGGTGCGGTAGTTTAGGTGGTAGCGCTGTCGCATCACAGCAAAAAGGTTGCTGGTTCGAGTCCCGGCTGGGTCTGTTGGCATTTCTGTGTGGAGTTTGCATGTTCTCACTGTGTTGGTGTAGGTTTCCTCCGGGTGCTCCGGTTTCCCCTACAAGTCCAAAGACATGCGCTGTAGGTAAATTAAATAAGCTAAATTGTCTGTGAGAGTCCTAAGCTCCAAAGCTTCTCCTGGCAGGATGACAAATGCCTGGGAGTCAATGTGTCCATTTTGAAGTGACATAAGGGTAAGGTCTTGATGCTTCAGTCTGCTGGAGGTACTCCGCCATATTTGTTCCAACCTAAAGGACAGATAATGCAAATGAAAAAATGTCTATCAGAGTGTGAGAGTCAAGGTGTGGGTATGCACGGAGCACTTGATTGGCCTACAAAGCATTGCAAACTTTGTTAATGCGTTGTGAAATAACATGAACCAATGAATGACATTAACTTTTAATATTAACAAAGATTAATAAACGCTGTAACTAATGTGTTGCTCATTGTTACTTGGTTAGTTGAAGGAATAGTATTAACAGATGTTCATATTAATATTAACACATACAAAATATTGTAAATTGTTACCAGATTTGTTGTTACATTATATTTACATTTATCAGACACATTTATCTAAATTGACTGTAATGAATTTCTGCATTATTTATAATTACACTGTATAACCGATCACTTATACCGTAACCCACTATCGCACCTACCCAAATCACCAAACCTGTCCCAAACTTTACTCATATCTCACCTCAATATCAGCAAAAGTGTTTTGAAAAACAAAATAAGAACACAAAAAGTACGCTGTACTAATTGTTTTTTATATGAGTATTATTTAAGGGTGCTGGCTACCTAATATAATAAGTATGAGCTAAACAAAAAAGTCCTTTTCACTTGACATCTTGAAGTTATGGGGTTTAAAATTGCAGTTTTTTTAAACTACTGTTTTAAAAATTAAGTCTACACATTACCTGGCATGACTGTCCTGCTTGGTGTATCTTCTTTCTCTCTTGTGGCCTCTCTGCTTTCGTATGTTCCTCAGCCTCTCTTTAATGAACCCAGGACTGGTCTGTAATTTCAACTTTGGGCATACCATGTTTCCTGCAAATAGATTTTAAAAATTTGTATGAACACACAATACACATGAAAACCTGAATTAGACTGTGGGTATTGTTAATGATTCTACACATTGCATCTACACGTTGTCAATTATCCACCTTATTTTGCAACAAGAAAGTATGCTTGTTTCTGTGAATGTGTTAGACTTACAATTTATTAGCTGTTATGGGTAAAAGGTGTTATGGCTAGAAGAATAACAAATTGTAGTAAACTGAATTACTTGCACTACAAACTAGTTTTGTAAAGTTTTATGGAAAAGACAATACATTAAAATAATATTAATTTGAAGGTTATACATGTCAGTTTTGAGATGATCAATTTACACTATTTGCACAAAAGCACAAGACAAATAGGACATAACAGGAAAACTTACCTTAAAAACTACTGAGTTCTGGAAGCTGCCACTCATTTAACTTATGTAGAAAGCAATCCATCAAAGCACAATGAGATCACCTAAAACATAAAAACAGAACTTCATTTTTGCAAACAGTTTTATTTATGATGCTTTATTCAGCCATCATTTCTCTTTTCAGTATCCCACAAAAGAAAGTTAAACATTTTGAGATAGCATGAGTTTTAATTAGTAAAAAGCATTTATATAAATATAACAATGTGTTCTTTATTTTAAAAACAGAATTGCTTTATAGATTAAACCCCATAATCAGATTTAAAATTATTTAGATTTTCTTTAGATTATGTTCTAAACTCTTAAATAGTGTACATGCAAAAGAGTAAATGACAAAGTTTTTATTTCCAGAGTGATAGTAGCAAAAAGTATAGCAGCAAAAAAAATAGATATACATGCCAGATGAGACAATAGTGTTTACCTTAAGTGAAAGGATGTGGCCTTACCACCATGACAGTTTATTGTGGGTCTGAATTAAAATCTGTAACAAAGAAAAAAGGAATTAAAACGTTGTTTTGCTATATGAAAAAAAAATGCATTCATACTCACAAGAGTTGCATAAACTCAGAATAATAAAACTCTCAATTATTCTTGTGGAAATACTTCACACATTTCTTTAGAAAGAAGTTTTTTTTCTTATCTTAACTACACTTAATATTTAATTTAAATAGATATCACTATTCTCTCACCATGAGTCCCACCAAAAACACAACAACAAATTAGCATGCAGTTTAAGTTTCTCGTGAAAATTGCAGCAGTTTACAAAAGAACAGTCTATGAATTGATTAAACATGGTTTAATGACTAGCTAAATAAATAAACGTTTCCTTGAATGAATCTGAATTTAAATAAATTGTTTTTACCTCAAATCACGTTGTAATTTGTTCACAGTTAGAGCATATCACACACAAAAAGGTAATTTATTCTGTTTTGATAGTTTCTGTAGAAAGCAGTGATATATCCAAACAATAAACATTGCTTTATAGTTCCTTATTTCTAGTTTGTGATGCGGTGACGATTGACTCTCTCTGTAACGTTAGCCTTTTGCTGATTTTTATCCTTTATCGCTGAGAAATGTTCACGTGTGCTTATCGGGACCATTAGCAAGGTTATAGCTTATAGCGTACAGTGTTTGGACAGGTTCATTAACATGACGCTGCAACATGCACTCGTCTCACCGAACAGCGAGAAATTTGCAGCTTCTTAACTAAGCAGTTCCAGACAACGTGCATTACCTGTTCAGCGCTGGCGTGGGGTTAAGTGCTCAAACTTCACGAAAACCACGCTCTGGCGCACCTCTTTAGGGCAATGGCCGGCGAAACGAACCGCGCTCAGACGTAGCATGGGCGGGCACTCAAATAATCAAAAGAACCGGGCAGCGGGCACAGTATCGCCTAGCCCTAGTGTTACTACACCCTTCATGACGCGACAATATATGGTTTACTCGAGTGATGTTGAGGACTAAAATCATGTAAGGTTACCGTTAAATAGATTCATTTGTTAGACCTGGACAATATTAATATAATAACGTACATGCGGGTTACAGAATTGCCGAAAGTGATTCGTGCGTGGGCCGCCTGTTGAATAAGGCTAACCCTGGATTATAAAGACTATGATTCATCAGATGATACGATGATGAGAAATGATACGAATACAAATACAAACCTTTATTTCACCTGAAATGCCGAAGACAGTCTGCTCGAAAAGCGCCTTCCTCCTCCTGCCGATGATCCAAAAATGCCCGCGAAAGATGATCCAGCAATTGTGTTGTTTTGACTCAGCGTCACATATATAATATGTGGTATACCAGTCAGCCCCTGCTGGGAGTTGAATTGACCCAAGGAACAGGGTTGAAACTACCCAAGATTCTGAAAATAACCCCCAAAAATTACTCAAATGCCTCAACCCAAGATTTGGGTAGAAAAAATAACCCCCTATTTTTTAGAGTGTAGGTTAATTAGGTTAACTAGGCAGGTTAGGGTAATTAGGCAAGTTATTGTATAACAGACTATTGAGACTAATGACTATTGAGAAAAATATAGCTTAAAGGGGCTAATAATTTTGTCCTTAATGTTTTTTTTTTATTATTAAAAACTGCTTTTATTTTAGCTGAAATAAAACAAGTAAGATAATAAGCATAATTTGGGAAATATTTAAAAAAGAAAAAAAAATCAAAGGGAGGCTAATAATTCAGAATTATTTTTTTAGAGAATTTTTTATGAATTTCTAGACAGTCAAAAGTTTACACACATTTCCTTGGTATTTTTTAGCTTTGCTTTTAAACTGTATAACTTTGGTCAAATGTTTTGGGTCTCCTTCCACAAGCTTCTCACAATAGTTTGCAGGAATTTTGGCCCATTCCTCCTGACAGAATTGGTGTAACTGAGTCAGATTTGTAGGCTGTCTTGCTCGCACAAGCTTTTTCAACTCTGCCCACAAATTTTCTATAGGATTGAGGTCAGGGCTTTGTGATGGCCACTCCAAAACATTCACTCTGTTGTCCTTACAGCACATTTTAACTAATTTGGCAGTGGGCTAAAGGTCATGGTCTGTTTGGAAGACCCATTTGTGGCCAAGTTTTAATTTCCATGTCTTGAGATGTTGCTTCAGTATTTCTACATAATGTTCTTTCTTCATGATGCCATCTATGCTGTGAAGTGGACCAGTCCCTCCTGCAGCAAAACAGCCCCACAACATGATGCTGCCGCCCCCATACTTCACAGTTGGGATGGTGTTCCTAGGCTTGAAAGCTTTCCCCTTTGTCCTCCAAATGTAACACTGGTCATTATGGCCAAACAGTTCCATCTTAGCTCCATCAGACCACAGGACATGTCTCCAAACATTATTCTTTTTCCCAGTGTAATTTAGCAAATTGTAATCTGGCTTTTTTGTTGATTCTGGCTTGTTGATTTTTCCATGTTGTCACACAAGGAAGCAGTGTGTTTGAGGTTTTCCTTAAATACTGTTCTACAGTTGTGCCTCCAATGAACTCAAATGTTGTCAATTAGCCAATCAGAAACTTCCAAAAACTTGACACCATCATCTGAGCTTTTTCAGAGGCTTAATAATCTTATTGTATGTAAACTTGACTTTCAAGAAAAGTTATAACAATTTCTCCAAAAATATCTCTCATTATTCTGCTATTAAGCAGAACAGAAACAAATGTGATCATCCTGACTTACCTAAAAGAGGAAAAGTTTAGTCACATTAACATCTGACTTTTTTTAAATGGTACAGTGTATGTAAACTTCTGGTTTCAACTGTATATATATTTAAAATATTATATTATTTTGGGAGTATAGACCAATAGTACAAAATGCAGGGGATTTGTGGAGTTACTGCAGAGTTTAACCATACTGAAGTAAAAGTTTATCATTTGCACATTTTTAAGCCCTAAGAGAGTTTAAAACATTCAGGTGCAAGCAATTTTAGCATTTGTAACTTTGATAGGAAATCATTTTATTGAACTATGTAAACAGTAAAGTCTTTACAATGTTATGTTATATTAAATTTTTTTCCCATTTCTGTACCTGAATAGGATTTAATCGCCATGGAAACCATTAAGCACTGTTTATTTCACTTTTCTATTTGCTCTGTTGCAAATCATCCCAGTCAATCTAACGTTAATACATTATTTCCAAATAATTCTTGTCATCTGGTGAAATTGTACATGTACACTCACCGGCCACTTTATTAGGTACACCTGTCTAACTGCTCGGTAATGCAACATTTCTAATCAGCCAATCACATGGCAGCAGCTCAATGCATTTCGGCATGTAGACATGGTCAAGACGATCTGCTGCAGTTCAAAGCGAGCATCAGAATGGAGAAAGAAGGGGATTTAAGTGACTTTGAATGTGGCATGGTTGTTGCTGCCAGACGGGCTGCTCTGAGTATTTCAGAAACTGCTGATCTACTGGGATTTTCACGCACAACCATCTCTAGGGTTGACAGAGAATGGTCCGACAAAGAGGAAATATCCAGTGAGCGGCAGATCTGTGGGCGCAAATGCCTTGTTGACGCCAGAGGTCAGAGGAGAATGGCCAGACTGGTTCCAGCTTGTTACAACCGAGGTCTGCAGAAGAGCATCTCTGAACATGACAATGAGTTCACTGTACTCTAATGGCCTCCACAGTCAACAGATCTCAATCCAATAGAGCACCTTTGAGATTTGGTGGAACGGGAGATTGGCATCATGGATGTGCAGCCGACAAATCTGCAGCAACTGTGTGATGCTATCATGTCAATATGGAGCAAAATCTCTGAGGGATATTTCCAGTATGTTGGTGAATCTTTGCCACGAAGGATTAAGGCAGTTCTGAAAGCAAAAGGGGGGTCCAACCTGGTAGTAATGTGTACCTAATAAAGTGGCCGGTGAGTGTAGATTGTAATGTGCATCACAGGAATAAAAACATTTCGCAATGCCAGACTTTTCCAATATCATGCAGCCCTATTTTCAGTAAAGATACAATGCTTTAATTACATATAGAGTAAGATCAATGTAAATGCAGTATTGTTGCTGTAATTTATTAACAGTAAGTTACTGTAGATTCTTCAGTGTATATACATAGTTTTTGCATTTTGCTGACAATGTTGAATGCATGTTATGCATCAAATGAAGAAAATCTGCTAGACATGAAACCAGTTGAGTTTCTGGATCATTCATATCTCACTGCTGTGTTGAAAACAGCACAGCAGGACTGACTCCACCGAAAGCAGTCCGTATATCAGTGGATTTTATAAAGCTTCCCGGTAAAAACCCCTGAGGAAAAGAGAAACTGTCAGCATCCCTGCTTTGTTCCTCCGTACTCTTACAGTCTCTTCTCTTCATCTGTTTTCCCTCTGAAAATTGAAACCACTGGTTCCTCCATTTATCGCGACATCGGCAGAAAAACAAAACCCGAGCCCCGTTTTTGGTCTCTTTTCCTCTCGCCTGGATGAATCCGATTCTGACAAGTCAGCCTTTTGATAGATTTCTTCAGGGTATTGTTGGCCAGTAATACTCTGTAATGCTTCCTCCGTCCTCAGTCTTTTCCTGCATCTTTTATTCACAGTCGGGGAGTTTGACACTGAAGGAGTTCTCTGTCAGTGGTTTGCGAATTAAAACTCATTCATTTTTTCAGAAGTCTCTTTTTATGCCTTTTTTTTTTTGCAAGTAAGGGACAGTTGTTTGCATATTAAAATTTCCGAGAACTTGCAGTGAGTCTGTCACTGTGCTCTTAAAGAGTTTTAACCCACTAGTTTTTGCAGAATAGTTGTAATTCAGCAACATTGGAAGCTTTTCATGAGCATGGACCGCCTTTTTAAGGTCATACCACATCATCTCAATTAGATTAAGGTTAGGACTTTAACTAGGCCACTCCAAAGTCTTCTAAATAAACACACATCTATCTATTTATCTGTCTATCTAAAGCGCTATATAAATAAATATGAATTGTCTATCTATCTATCTATCTATCTATCTATCTATCTATCTATCTATCTATCTATCTATCTATCTATCTATCTATCATTAAATCTATCCATCCGTTCATCCGTTCGTCCATCCATCCATTCATCCATCCATCCATCCATCCATCCATCCATCCATCCATCCATCCATCCATCCATCCATCCATCCATCCATCCATCCATCCATCCATCCATCCATCCATCCATCCATCCATCCATCCATCCATCCATCCATCCATCTATCCCTAATTGTGAAAAGATTGCAGAAAGAAAAACCTCTGGATAAGGTCTATAGTTATGCATTCATTCAGTCATTCATTCATTTTCTTTTCGGCTTAGTCCCTTTATTAATCTGGGGTCGCCACAGCGGAATGAACCGCCAAATTATCCAGCAAGTTTTTTTTTTTTTACGCAGCGGATGCCCTTCCAGCTACAACCCATCTCTGGGAAATATACATACACACTCATTCACACTCATACACTACAGACAATTTAGCCTATTCAATTCACCTGTACCGCATGTATTTGGACTGTGGGGCTACCAGCACTACCTACTGCTCCACTATGTCGCCCCTATAGTTATTCACTTTATTATAATTATAATTGTTGTTGTTATTATTATTATTATTATTATTATTATTATTATTATTATTTTGTATATATGAATGTTCAGTACTGGTCAAGATGATTTGCAGTACCAATATGAACCTCTGTCATTAGTTTAATTAGTTGTAATCTGGCAATAACAATTACTGGAAAGTCGTCCAATCAGAAAAATGTTTCCAGATAATGTGGAATAAACAGTCCACAAAACGAGTCACGTTACCTCACTGCTTATTTATTATATCATTTTATTATATGCAATTTTTTTTTTTTGGTGGAATTTATTGTTGTGTTTCTATTTAGATGCAAATTAGATGTAGCTCCCCGCCCCCTATTTCAGAAGTGGGTGGAGATTTGGCCTTTGCCTGTACTTTAGTTACTCCTGCAACAACAAATCAAATATTTTACCACGTTTTAAAGCTTTAAAGTCAGATTAAACTCCAGATTGATTCTTTTTTCATGGCACACAATGCGTCAAAAGCACAAACAAAAAGTCAAAAGTTTGACTTTCTGATTTGCAACTTTTCGTAGTCAAATGCAAGTTTAAAGTTTAAACAGTATAATATAAGTCCCTATAGTTTATTCATTTGTTTTTCTTATTTGTAATTATACAATGTGTTTTTGCTGCTGTAATGTTGTAAAATTAATTATGAAAATGATCATTAAAGGTAAGAAGTCTTGCGGTCGATGGACTTGTTCATTGTCTATTTCAGCCAGCAGTAATCAGACTAGTCATTAGTCAGCACTAATAGGAAAAATGAATGTAGACATTTAATATTTATTGATCGGCAAACAAACAAACATTCCCTGAATCCTCAGTGCGGTGGCTCATATTTGTAAATTTTTCATCATACTGTCTGTTTCTTTTAATCCGTTTTGTACTTCAGCATTTTGAGGTAGAGCTTTTTGATTTTATTTTATTTTATTTTATTTTATTTTTTTATTTTATTTTATTTATACTTTTAGACTTAAAGTTGGAAAGTTTATTTTTTTATTTTATTTATAATTTAGAACTTTTAATTAATTTTATTTTATTATTTTTTATTTTAGGACTTTATTAAATATTTTATTTTATGCATACTTTAAAGCTTAAAGTTGGAAATTTTAATTTATTTTATTTTATTTACACTTTAGGACTTTGTTAGATGTTTTGTTTTCTTTTCTTTTGTTTTTTATTTAGTTTTTTATGTTATTTAATTTAATTTAATTAAATTTTTTTTTACTTTAAGTTAGATGTTTTAATTTATTTTATTTTATTTATAATTTAGGACTTTTATTTTATTCTATTTTATTTTGTTTTATTTTAGGACTTTACGTTAGATAATTTATTTAATTTTATTTTATTTATAATTTAGCACTTTTATTTTAGTTAATTTTGTTTCATTTTAGGACTTTAAGTTAGATATTTTATGTATTTTTTATTTTATTTTAGAACTTTGTTAGATATTTTATTTTATTTTTATTTATTTATACTTTTAGACTTAAAGTTGAAAAGTTTAATCTATATTTTATTTTATTTATAATTTAGGAATTTTTATTTATTTTATGTTATTATTTTGTTTTATTTTAGGACTTTAATTTAGATTTTTTTATTTTTTTTTATTTTAGGACTTTGTTAGATATTTTATTTTATTTTATTTTATTTTATTTTATTTTATTTTATTTTATTTTATTTTATTTTATTTTATTTTATTTTATTTTATTTCATTTTATTTTATTTTATTTTATTTTATTCATAAAAAAAAGGCTCACATTTCTGCTTTTGCACTGTCCCTCATTATAGGTGTCTGTCACGTTCCAGTGTTTCTCATTATCGAGTGTTCGTTTGTATACAGTGTTTTCATCTATGTAGGGAACCGAGTTGCCCTTTCGTCCCTGAATAGTTTAAACACAAAACTATCCAAACAGAAAGTCACTCGGGTAAATTTTTAATAGCCGTAGCCATCAGCTGGGAGAATCACTTATGACACGAGAAATACGCTGCAAAAAGAGGAACCTGTGAAATATTGATGTCTGAAAGTCAAGCACAGTCTGGATCCTCCTTCATCGTCTGCGTCTCAATCCCTCCAAAAACGGCATTATTATCATTAAGAACAAACTGATGAAAGATGGACACTTTCTTATCCTTGGCAGAGGTGTATAAATAAATAAATAAATAAATATATTATATACCCTAGTATATGGCAATAATAAACAATAAAACATGTAAATGTGTTCTGACAATATAAACATACAGAATAAAATATAAATAAAATAAATGAACAAGAACCCAAACAAAACCCTTTTGAATCTGTTTAACAATTTACTGGAGATGTTTACTGGAGATTCACTTTGAACAGATCATTTGAATCAGTGAGTTGTTCACTGGAGATCCACTCTGAGCTGATCATTTGAATCACTGAGTCATTTGAATCAGTGAGTTGTTTACTAGAGACTCACTCTGATCAGCTCATTTGAATCAGTGAGTTCACTCTGAACAGATAATTTGAATCAGTTAGTTGTTTACTGAAGGCTCACTGTGAAGAAGTAAGTTCTTCATTGGAGATTCACTGGATTTACTGGAGTTGTTTACAGCTGACTTACTCTGAGCAGATCGTTTAAATCAGTGAGTTGTTTACTGGTGACTCACTTTGAACAAATCATTTGAATCAGTGAATTGTTCACTGGAAATTCACTCTGAACAGATCATTTGAATCAGCCAGTTGTTCACTGCAGATTCACTTTGAACAGATCATTTGAATCAGTCAATTGTTTACTGAAGACTCACTCTGAACAAATCATTTGAATCAGTCAATTGTTTACTGAAGACTCACTCTGAACAAATCATTTGAATCAGTGAATTGTTTACTGAAGACTCACTCTGAACAAATTATTTGAATCAGTGAATTGTTCACTGGAGATTCACTCTGAACAGATCATTTGAATCAGCCAGTTGTTCACTGCAGATTCACTTTGAACAAATCATTTGAATCAGTCAATTGTTTACTGAAGACTCACTCTGAACAAATCATTTGAATCAGTGAATTGTTTACTGAAGACTCACTCTGAAGGAGTGAGTTGTTCACTGAAGATTCACTCTGATCAGCTCATTTGAATCAGTGAGTTGTTCACTGGAGATCCACTCTGAAAAAATAATTTGTATCAGTGAGTTGTTTACTGGAGATTCACTGGATTTACTGGAGTTGTTTACAGGTGACTCACTCTGAACAGATCACTTGAATCAGTGAGTTGTTTACTGGTGACTCACTGTGAACAAATCATTTGAGTCAGGGAATTGTTTACTGCAGACTCATTCTGAACAGATCATTTGAATCAGTGAGTTGTTTACTGAAGACTCACTCTGAAGGAGATAGTTGTTTACTGGAGACTCACTTTAAACAAATAATTTGAATCAGTCAGTTGTTCACTGCGGATTCACTTTGAAAAGCTCATTTGTATCATTGAATTGTTTACTGAAGACTCACTCTGAACAAATCATTTGAATCAGTGAGTTGTTCACTGCAGAATCACTTTGACCAGATCATATGAATCAGTGAGTTGTTTATAAGAGAATAACTCTGAACAGATCATTTGAATCAGTGAATTGTTTACTGCAGACTCACTCTGAACAGATCATTTGAATCAGTGAGTTGTTTACTGGAGACTCACTCTGAACAGATCACTTGAATCAGAGAGTTGTTTACTGCAGGACTCACTCTGAACAGATCATTTGAATCAGTGA
>LR812523.1:83392074-83396012 GCA_903798195.1 Danio kyathit | reverse complement strand
CTTGTGGCACTTGGTGTGAACATAAACAACATCTCTGAATGTAAGACGCTCAAAGTTCAATGCAAAGGGAGACATTGGCTTTTACAGAGGTAGCTTAGCAAAGCCTACAGTTAGCCAAGTTTGGGGACTACAAATAATACATCCGGGCTAGTGAGATCACAAGAGCTTCAGGTGCGAAGGGTCGTGGCCAGAGGTGCTGTAATGTTATAGTCGTCCAAACGCTGCTATTTGCACAGAGCTTCTTCTGTTTCTGAATTTGGGCTTCCAAAGGACACGACACAAAGACAGAGGTGCTTACAGTCTAATTTTAATTATGTTCCAGATAATGGGGTATATGTCGAACGTCACGTGACCAAACCGGATCCCTGGGTAGAACACTTCCGCTAAAACTGCACTTTTACTAAAATAAATCCATGGTTAATTTCTGTAAGGTAACTTTAACTATAGATGAATTTCCAAGTCTCTCAGGACAACTAAAAGACTTATGCTGCGTCCCAATTCGCATACTTATACTACGACCTAAAAGTATGTACTTTTTTTGTGGAGGAAAAATATCTACTTTTGAGTGTGTAACAGAAAAGTATGCAAGCTTTGGGACATACTACTTCCTCGTTACACAGATCGTTGTGTTGCTTAGTTAAGAGCCCTGTCAATCATCCACATTTCTGTCGTATTTAATTTCCTACCTTATTGGAGAAGCAGCAGCAGGATAATCTCCCATTCATGAGTCTTTCATGCAGAGAAATCTCCTCAGGTCTTTGGATAATTCTGCATTCAGACGGTAATGTCCAAACACGTCTTTATATAAGTTCATTATTGTTGTTGCAGATGAAATCTAACACAGAAAACGCTATTTAAATATTCTCCAGTGGGCTAGATATTAACTAACAGTCATACAAACATCTTTACCGAAGCCTCTCTGCTTGACGGTTGGTCTCGCGCGTCCATCATGTTTGTAGTTTGTTTACATTTTCCCCCCACGTTTTGTAGTTCTAATCGAATTCACGTCCAACGCGCAATGCACTGTGGGCAATATCGGCGATTAGAGTATGGACGCTTCTACACTTAAAATTTTGATCGGAAATAGTAAACCATCCGGTAATTTTTGGCATACTCTTTTCAACATACTACGATTTGGGACATACTAATTATATTTTCACATACTATTTAGGACGGATAGTATGCGGATTGGGACACAGCATTAGTCAAGATCACAGATTCTTATTTTAAGCCAGAACGGCTTAAAAACAAACAAACAAAAAACAACTGTTTCTGAATTTAAACAAACAAAACCATCCCTAACGTTACTCTGAGGCTGTGTGGCGTCTCGGACTTCTTCATAGACCTGTGACAGGCTGCCCTAATGCTGACCTCACCAGCCAACCTGTCTTTATTTGATACTGGTGCAAAAATTCACAAAGTGTTAATGTGAATATGTAGATCCATACATCCATACGGCAGACTAGGTAACGTTATAGCGTTAGCTAGTTAGTGACATTGTACAGCATGTCCATTCCGCTAGCTTACATATCTTCATAATCCATTAAGTATGATGAAGAATACAATTTAAGTAATTTGGCTAATTTGGTGGCCGGACATTTAGATGATAATGAGCATATCCGGTGGACATCTGTGATACTTCACTTTGGTAGTTCCTAGAGGCTTCTTGTATAAAACAATGGTATATTAGCGGAGAGAGAAAAACTGAAAGTGTTCTACCCAGGTTGACTGGAACGCGAAAGCTGCGCATATACCCTATTATATAACATATAAAACACTACTTACTACTTTCAATAACAAACCGATTGCGCATATGAAATGGCGATGAGCGGAAGTGTTCTACCCAGGGATCCGGTTTGGTCACGTGACGTTCGACATATACCCTATTATAGACCATTTTGAGGGATGTAAACAAAAACAATGGTCTCAACGTATTTCCTATTTTACGTTTTTAAATTCTATAGCTTCTGAGAGTCCAAAAAGCCACATATTGATAAATAATGTTATGATCGGAGTTTTAACGTTAAGGTATGATTGAATCGCCTCTTGTTACAAGTTACGAAATAGTTTGATAACAAGCAAGAAATGTTCATGGGCCAATGACATGACCACATTGAAATGGTCTATAATGACTTTATAGCTCTAGCATTTGACAAAGGACAGCTTCCAGTATCTCTTCCAGTTCAGTGCTGGATTCGGTGGCTAAAACTCCTCAGAGAAGGTATGTTGTAGCGAGGACGTAAACAACTATAAATACTAAAACAATTTAGCTACGAACTCATATTTATCAGTCAAACCGCTGTAAACAGCCACAATCTTCAGCAGTGCTGCAGTGTCTCTCAATGCGGGACACTTTCCGTGTGTTCTACATCTCAAATAACAAACTCGCTACAGATATGAGAACGATTCATATTACTTACACATGCTTATTCCGAATATATGCGAAAGACACTTGTCAGATGTTATTTTAGAGAGGAGGCGTGAGGTTCAGCGGTGTCCTCTGTGTCATTTTCTGTCCGATTCAGGCACAAACTGATACGGCTAACAGCTACACTGACTGACAGTGTATTTACACAACGGCAAAGTGCATGTTATTAGAGGCGTGATGCTTTTCCTGATGATGTGGAGCCGATCCGCGAATCACAGCACATTATGTTAGCTGACCAATCAGAGCCTCTTGAGGGTGGGCCTTTCGGAGGAACTAGAAAATATGAGTCGTTTTGATGTTAGCTGAGTAGCTGTATATAATCAAAGTAAGAGATATGAAAAAAATAACCTGATTTTTTACAAATGCAGCATGAGCACACACTGCTTTGCATCTTGTAAACACAACCAAGTCTTAAAAATATACTCTGGACCACCCCTTTAATGTTTTATAATTCCAACTTTATGATAAATTTTGACCTTTCATGTCATAATTGACTTAGTGTCTTATAATGTTTACTTTTCATCGCATAATTTACTCAGTGTGTAAGATTTGGCTTTTTTTTTCTTATTATCTTTTTAACTTTTTACCATATTTTTCCCTCCTTATATAAAATAGGATTAATTTTCTCAAATCATTACTCTGTTATGTCACTCATTTTCTTTCAGTTCAATTCGTTCTTCGCCAGTTCTCCTGCTGCATTGTGTTATAATGTGAGAAGGCAGTAATATAGTAAAGTGCCTCTATTATGCTATTTTCGGATATGACCTTTAATGTAGCCGTCTGTAAATGTAAAAGGCCGGCAAAGTTTTAGAAATCCAATTGCAGGAATAATGTAGTTAGAAGCAGAAGTTGAAGACTGTAGTCATCAGTCATCTCAACATAAATCTACAGGTGATGTCAAAATCATTCGATTTTTCTCTCCTTTTTCCAAATATTTCCCAAATGATGTTGAACAGATTCAGGAAATTTTCACAGTATTTCCTATAATATTTTTTCTTCTGGAGAAAGTCTTATTTGTTTTATTTCGGCTAAAATAAAAGCAGTTTTTAATTTTTTTTAAAACCCATTTTAAGGTCAATATTATTAGCCCCCTTAAGCAATATTTTGTTTTGGATTGTCTCCAGAACAAACCACTGTTATACAATGACTTGCCTAATTACCCTAACTTTACCCTAATTAACCTAGTTAAGCCTTTAAATGTCACTTTAAGCTGAATACTAGTGTCTTGAAGAATATCTAGTCAAATATTATGTGCTGTCATCATGGCAAAGATAAAATAAATTAAAACTGTTATGTTTAGAAATGTGTGGAAAAAAAAAAAAAAAAACTTCAGCTCTAAGTGACATTTCCCTGTATGATCCAGCATTTTGTCTCTCAAAGATCAATTCCAGAAGAAAGAAAAAGTCTTAAAGAAGAAATAAAATTAAAAGCAAAATTGAAGTATTAAGTATTCAGCTTAAAGTGACATTTAAATGCTTAACTAGGTTAATTATGGGTAAAGTGATTTGAT
>LR812523.1:83377074-83379574 GCA_903798195.1 Danio kyathit | reverse complement strand
TATTGTGTGTGAGATCCAGCAGCACTCAACATGCGTAATCACATTTATTCAAGGCCAAACCAAATGACTCACTCAATAATCAGCAGCGTTTGCACTGTTATTATGGACGCAAAGGTCTATTTCCTTTCCAATTAGGCCATTTTCACATCTCTGGATTGTTTGCATTAGGCTTATGTGGTCACAGAGCTGCATTTCCTTCTCATTTCACATTGTTTTTTCACATTTCCGAGTGTTTATTCAAGTCACATGCGACTTAATTCATTCATTCATTTTGCTTCGGCTTAGTCCCTTTATTCTCCAGGGGTTGCCACAGTGGAATGAACCGCCAACTTATCCAGCATATGTTTTACACTGTGGATACCCTTCCAGCCGCAACCCAGTAACTCCTACAACTCCACACAGAAATGTCAACTGACCCAGCCGGGACTCGAACCAGCGACCTTCTTGCTGTGAGGCCACAGTGTTAATCACTGAGCCACTGTAGTGCCTACAATATTCATGTATGGCTAAATGAACTAAACTAATGGCATGTTTACATAAAACATGAACTTTTGAATGCATTTTGCTCATTTATTTACAAAAATACAGCATTTTAGTCAGCTGATAGCGACTTTTAAAAATTTGATTGGATGTCAGTGACGTGCTATTGGTGGATCTGCTGTGAGTGACAGGTTGACTCCGCCCCCATAGGATGATGACTTTAAAATATTTGTATGCATGTTTCTCAAACTCACAAGTGAACAAATGTTGTTTTTACTCTTTGAAATATTAATTGTAATAAGCCGTTTGACATTTCCCACAGAATAATCATTAGCAGGCACACACAGTCAATCATAATTGAATTCGCAGTGGTCACTTTATCTTTTAATTACATTTCGATCATGTTTTTATTTCATCCGTTTTCAAATCCCAGGTGCCCGTGGATTGCGTTTCGTCCATTATTTGTGTACGCGATAGTAAAAGCATGCAGGATCACAAATGAGCTGGAGTTTGGGCTTTGAAAGGCAATTTTCAAAGGTGAAATTTGTCCTGTGTGTTTTTTTTCATTGACGTCCGCTGCTGCTCTGATGATAAAAGAAATGACCACGGCTCTGAATGCCAGAGAGCCACTAAAAGGCCTGCTCTCGCACCGTATTATAATATTTGTTTTCAGATGGTGACATTATCATATTTACTGGCGGGAAGTTGTACATGAGGCCTGAATGATTGCTTTCTGCCGATAATATCTCAAATGTGCTGTTTCTTCTGTATAAGACATCGACATCATGCATGCAACGGGCTATTTTTTAGAAATTAATCTTTTTTTTTGTGTTACCGTAGAAACTATAGAATCACCGCAACAAATTAATTTATTTGGATGTTGTTACCATAGCAACTATACAATCACCATCCTAAATTAATTGCTTTAGTCGTTGTGTTACTGTAATGACTATAGAATCACCACAACAAATCAATTGCTTTAGTTGTTACCATAGCAACAATGGAATCACCACAAAAAAATTAATCACTTTAGTTGCTGTGTTACCATAGCGACTATATGATCAGCACAATAAATTATTTGCTTTAGTTGCTGTGTTACCGTAGCAACTATACAATCACCACAACAAATACATTGCTTTAGTTGTTGTGTTACCGTAGCAACTATACAATCACCACAACAAATTAATTGCTTTTGTCGTTGTGTTACCATAGCAACTATACAATCACCACAAACAAATAATTGTTTTAGTTGTTGTTACCATAGCGACTGTAAATTTACCACCAAAAATGAGTTGATTTAGTTGTTGTTACCATAGCAACTATGGAATCACCGCAACAAATGAATCGCTTCAGTTGATGTGTTACCATAGCGACTATAGAATCACCAAAACAAATTAACTGCTTTAGTTGTTGTTACCAAAGCAACTATACAATCATCACAACAAATTAATTGCTTTAGTTGTTGTGTTACCGTAGCAACTATAAAATCACCACAACAAATGAATTGCTTTAGTTGTTGTGTTACCGTAGCAACTATAAAATCCCCACAACAAATGAATTGCTTTAGTTGTTGTGTTACCGTAGCAACTATAAAATCCCCACAACAAATTAATTGCTTTAGTTGTTGTGTTACCGTAGCAACTATACAATCACCACAACAAATTCATAGCTTTAGTTGTTGTTACCATAGCGACTATATGATCAGAACAATAAATTAATTGTTTTAGTTGTTGTGTTACCGTAGCGACTATAGAATCACCACAATAAATGCATTGCTTTAGTTGTTATGTTACCATAGCAACTATAAAATCACCACAACACATTAATTGCTTTAGTTGTTGTGTTACCAACGCAACTATATAATCACCACAAACAATTAATTGTTTTAGTTGTTGTGTTACCGTAGCGACTATAGAATCACCACAATAAATGAATTACTTTAGTTGTTGTTACCGTAGCGACTATACAATCACCACAACATATTAATTGCTTTAGTTGTTGTGTTACCATAGCAACTGTA
>LR812523.1:83324574-83372074 GCA_903798195.1 Danio kyathit | reverse complement strand
ATGAATGAATGATTGATTGAATGAATGAATGAATGAATGAATAAATGAATGAACGAATTATTGAATAAATTATTGAATGAATGAATGATTGAATTAATGAATGAATGAACGAAAGATTGAATGAAAGAATGAATGAATGAGTGATTGAATGAACAAATGAATGAATGAATTGTCAGTGGTGTTATTGTGCGATTATATCTGAGATTTATGATTGATCGTTGTTTTAGATGAGTGGTTATCCTTTCATTGACCTGTTCACTCCGCTAATGCTCATACAGTAAATTCTTTAACACCTAAATCAATATCTCACATCTGTTTATGTTTTAGTTAAGTAGGAATGTAATGAGCACGATAATGTTGGAGTCTTTAGGGTTGATTTTAAAGTTATGATCGACTGTATTGTACATTTACATCAGTTGCATTTTTTATTCATGTTTTTGAATTTGTTATGTGCTCGTATAAATCAAGAGGAGTCTTTAAAACATGACACACGTTAATTTAATACAAAATACATGTACACAAGATTAAAAAAACAATAATAACATGTTCTTTCTATTCAAATGTCATTAAAATATATTTACTGTAAATTGCTCTATTGACTTCATATACATTTTTAAATAAATTATGCATACATTAAAACAATATAAAAAATGAATGAATGAATGAATGAATAAATGAATGGTAATTTTTATAATCAGCATGAATATATTTAATAGAAGGTACAGCAAAACAGTATATATAGCTGCTTTCTATCTGAATTCATTCATATGCTTCTTTCTATTCATTCATTCATCCATCCATCCATCCATCCATCCATCTCTACTCATCCATCCATCCATCTAAAATATATATCCACCAATCTAAAGCATCCATCCATCCATCCATCCATCCATCCATCCATCCATCCACAAATCTAAAGTATCCATCCACCAATCTAAAGCACCCATACATCCATCTCTACCCATTCATCCATCCATCCATCCATCCATCCATCCATCCATCCACCCATCCATCCATCCATCCATCCATCCATCCATCCATCAACCAATCTAAAGCATCCATCCATCCATCTCTACCCATCATCCATCCATCAACCAATCTAAAGCATCCATCTATCCATCCATCCATCCATGCATCAACCAATCTAAAGCATCCATCCATCCATCCATCCATCCATCCATCCATCCATCCATCCATCCATCCATCCATCCATCCATCCATCCATCCATCCATCCATCCGTCTATGCCTCCATTGGTCTGTCCGTCTGTCCATTTATTCATCCATCCATCAACCCATCCATCTATCTATCTATCTATCTATCTATCTATCTATCTATCTATCTATCTGTCTGTCTGTCTGTCTGTCTGTCTGTCTGTCTGTCTGTCTGTCTGTCTGTCTGTCTGTCTGTCTGTCTGTCTGTCTGTCTGTCTGTCTGTCTGTCTGTCTGTCTGTCTGTCTGTCTGTCTGTCTGTCTGTCTGTCTGTCTGTCTGTCTGTCTGTCTGTCTGTCTGTCTGTCTATCTATCTATCCATCCATCCATCCTTCTGTCTATCATCCATCCTTCCATCCATCCATCCATGCACCAATCTAAAGTATCCATCCATTCATCCATCCATTTATCCGTCCATCCATCCATCCATCCATCTGTCTATGCCTCTATTGATCTGTCTGTCTGTCCATTTATTCATCCATTCATCAACCCATCCATTCATTCATTCATTCATTCATCCATCTGAGGGGATGTGTGTGTTTGTTAATGCTGACTTAATGCTAACACGCACTATGCTAACAAACAAAAATATATTTTTTTGTGATGATAAAATCACCATCCACACCCCCCACCACCCCCAAACAAATAAATAAAATAAATAAATTGTAAAACGTTGTAATTTATTTTATGTTCCGACAACAAAGTTTACAGTCAACCGTGTGCTGCTGCTTGTGTTGTGATCTCTCACTCTCTGATCGCTCCTCTGTCGCCAAGGTGACCTGCGGTTTACATCCTATTATCACACACACACACACTCATAAAGCTCCATTGCTTGCATTACGCTTTTAATGCAATCCTATTCAGCGATAATACAATTTAGCCTTGGCGCGACACAAAAACTCCTCCCCTCCCCTACACGAAAATTAGCATCATTACGGAAAACAATGCTGCTGATGTTTATGGCTGAAGTTATAAATGGTTTGTCTTGCCACTATTCATGCAGGATTACGAGGGCAGGCGGCCAAAAAAAAAGAGCTAATGTATTTAAAGTGACACATTAAAAGGATAAACAGTAGCTTTATCTGCAAAGTACATTGACTTTCGTCGAAACGCAGCGAAATCCCATTAATGAAGCCGTTGGGCTGGTGATTACACATCTCTGGTCTCGCGGGGCAGAGAGCCACCATGTTGGAGAGGAAAGCAGGTCATAATCATGCACACATTAGAATCTGTAATCCGCTGGTCAGGACTGGGGAACTGGCTCTGGTCTACACCTGTTTTCAGTCCGTTCACGTATACGGCCCGCTGGACTGAATACTGAACACTGCAGACGCTGAGCAGAAAGCCAGAGCCACTGACTGCACCTCATTTACCATGTACAACACTATTATTCTGCATTTAACAGGCCACTTCTTATCTCAATAGACTTGCTGTGCACTTATTACTGGGCTTTTTACTGAGCCGTTGAGTATTTCATTAGTTTAGATCATTCTCCCACATTAAAAAAATACTATAGTAGTTTATAGTAAATACCATACTATAAAAAAGTGTATCATAGTGTATATATTATAGCACTTATTAAAGTCGACTAGAAACTGAAGTTAAGATTAATAGCTCCTCCCTAAATGACTGGTAGTCCCACCATAAAGCTTGGACTGATAGCCCCACCCTTAATGATTGATAGCTCCACGCTAAATGTCTGATATCCCTGCCTTAAATGACTAATAGTCCTGCCCCAAAGGACTGATAGCTACACCCTTATAAATTGGTAGCTCCGCCCTAAAAAACTGATAGTCCCACCCTAAATGATTGATAGCTCCACCCTACATGACTAATAGCCCCACCTTAAATGTATGATAGTCCCACCCTAAATGATTGATAGCTCCACCCTACATGACTAATAGCCCCACCTTAAATGTATGATAGTCCCACCCTAAATGATTGATAGCTCCACCCTAAATGACTCATAGCCCCGCCTTAAATGTATGATAGTCCCACCCTAAATGATTGATAGCTCCACCCTAAATGACTGATAGCCCCGCCTTAAACATTTGATAGTCCTGCCCTAAAGAACTCATAGTCCCACCCTAAATAACCAATAGTCCCGCACTAAATGATTGATAGCTCCACCCTACATGACTGATTGGCTCGTCTTAAACGACTGATAGTCCTGCCCTAAAGAACTGATAGTCCCACCCTAAATAACTGATAGTCCCGCCCTAAATGATTGATAGCTCCACCCTACAAGACTGATAGCCCCACCTTAAATGTATGATAGTCCCTCCTTAAATGACTGATAGCCCCGCCTTAAATGACTGATAGTCCTTCCCTAAAGAACTGATAGTCCCACCCTAAATAACTGATAGTCCCGCCCTAAATGATTGATAGCTCCACCCTACATGACTGATTGGCTTAAATGACTAATAGTCCTGCCCTAAAGAACTGATAGTCCCACCCCAAATGACTGATCGATCTGCCCTAAAGGATTGATAGCTCCGTCCTACATGACTGATAGCCCCACCCTAAATATCTGATAGTCCTGCCCTAAATGACTGATAGTCTCGCATTAAAGAACTGATGATCCCACCCTAAATGACAGATAGCTCCGCCCTTAAGAATAGATAGCTCCACCCTAAAGGACTGCTAGTTCCATCCTAAAGGATTGGTAGCCCCGCCCTTAAGAACTGATAGTTTCGCCATAGCACTGATAGATCCACCCTAAAAGCCTGATAACCCCACCCTAAAGGATGGATAGCTCCTCCTTAAATGACTAATAGTCCCACCCTAAATACTGATAGCTCCGCCCTAAATGACTGATGGTTCCACCCTATATGACTAATAGCCCCAACCTAAATGTCTGATAGTCCTGCCCTAAATGACTGATAGTCTCGGTCTAAATAATTGATAGCTCCACCCTAAATGACTGATAGTCCCACCCTAAATGACTGAAAGCCCTGCCCTAAATTATTGATAGTCCTGCTCAAAAGGACTGATAGCCCCGCTTTAAACGACTGATAGTCCTGCCCTAAAGAACTGATAGTCCCACCCTAAGTGACCGATCGATCTGCCCTAAAGGATTGATAGCTCCCCGCTACATGACTGATAGCCCCACCCTAAATATCTGATAGTCCTGCCCTAAATGACTGATAGTCTCGCATTAAAGAACTGATAGTCCCACCCTAAATGACCGATCGATCTGCCCTAAAGGATTGATAGCTTCCCCCTACATGACTGATAGCCCCACCCTAAATATCTGGTAATCCTGCCCTAAATGATTGATAGTCTCGCATTAAAGAACTGATGGTCCCACCCTAAATGACAGATAGCTCCGCCCTTAAGAATACATAGCTCCACCCTAAAGGACTGCTAGTTCCATCCTAAAGGATTGGTAGCCCCGCCCTTAAGAACTGATAGTTTCGCCATAGCACTGATAGATCCACCCTAAAAGCCTGATAACCCCACCCCTAAACGATGGATAGCTCCTCCTTAAATGACTAATAGTCCCACCCTAAATACTGATAGCTCCGCCCTATATGACTAATAGCCCCAACCTAAATGTCTGATAGTCCTGCCCTAAATGACTGATAGTCTCGGTCTCATAGTCTCATATACAGAGAGGATTGAAGGATTAAAGCAGGGGTGTCCAGAATCGGTCCTGGAACTTGGTCCGGTGTCCTGCATAGTTTAGCTTCAACTTACTTTAACACACCTGCCTGAAGGTTTCTAGTATACCTAGAAAGAGCTTGATTTGCTGGTTCAGGTGTGTTTAATTGCGGATGGAACTAAAATATGCAGGACACCGGCCCTCCAGGACCGAGTTTGGACACCCCTGGCTTAAAGGCTTGGGTATAATATGGGGTAATTTTCATTTTTGGGTGAACTGTTCCTTTAAGAACCAGCAAGACATTTGTAGAGTTATTTGTAGGACTTCTAGTACATGACAGAGAAGGAGAGAAAACAGAGAGAGAGAGAAAAGCTGTATGACTGGATCTGCTGTAGAAGAGTGTGTGCTCAAGCCTCTGCGATATCATACATTAGAAATAATATGACCACATTAGCAGCACTGTGCTGATTCACACTTGATGTATCGTCAGTGAATCTGCTTTTACTCGGCTTCAGTGGAAAGAATCATTATGTGATCTGTATCAG
Organism: Danio kyathit; assembly: GCA_903798195.1. Taxonomy (NCBI): domain Eukaryota; kingdom Metazoa; phylum Chordata; class Actinopteri; order Cypriniformes; family Danionidae; genus Danio; species Danio kyathit. The sequence continues at coordinate 83,366,714 of LR812523.1, read as the reverse complement.
AGAAATCAAGACAAATCTGCTCAATCTCTGGCCGGAGCTGAAAACACACACGCACACAGACACAAACACACACCGCTTTCTGCTGCTCAGAAGAAAACCACGGCCATATGGTGCCCGGAGGAGTCACAGCGAACACACACTTCCTCTGACAGGACACACGCGTGGAGCCGTATTACACACACACACACACACTTCCTGACAGGACAGGACACATGCATGGAGCCACACCACACAGACACATGCACTCGCATATATATACATACACATGCTTCCTCTGACAGGACACACGTATGGAGCTGCACCACACACTTATACACACACAAATACACACCTCTGGCATCAACAAGGCATTTGCGCCCACAGAACTGCCACTCACTGGATATTTTCTCTTATTCAGACCATTCTCTGTCAACCCTAGAGATGGTTGTGCGTGAAAATCCCAATAGATCAGCAGTTTCTGAAATACTCAGACCAGCCCGTCTGGCACCAACAACCATGCCACATTCAAAGTCACTTAAATCACCTTTCTTCCCCATTCTGATGCTCGGTTTGAACTGCAGCAGATCATCTTGACCATGTCTACATGCCTAAATGCATTGAGTTGCTGCCATGTGATTGGCTGATTAGAATATTGTGTTAACGAGCAGTTGGACAGTAGAGTAGTGTAGAAATAATAATAATAAAAAAATAAATAATAATAATAATAATAATAATAATAATAATAATAATGATAATGATAATAATAATAATAATAATAATAATAATAATAATAATAATAATAATAATAATAATACTGCTACTACTACTACTAATAATAATAATAGTAATAGTAGTACTAATAGTAGTAGTAGTAGTAGTAGTAATAATAATAATAATAATAATAATAATAATAATAATGATAATGATAATGATAATAATAATAACAATAATAATTATATAATAATAATAATAATAATAATAATAATAATAATAATAACAATAATAATTATATAATAATAATAATAATAATAATAATAATAATAATAATAATAATACTGCTACTACTACTACTACTACTAATAATAATAGTAATAGTAGTACTAATAGTAGTAGTAGTAGTAGTAGTAGTAATAATAATAATAATATAAATAACAACAATAATAATAATAATAATAATAATAATAATAATAATAATAATAATGACAATAATAATAATAATAATAATAATAATGATAATGATAATAATAATAATAATAATAATAATAATAATAATAATAATAATAATAATAATAATAATACTAGTAATAATAATAATAATAATAATCATAATAATAATCATAATAATAACAATGATAATAATAATAATAATAATAATAATAATAATAATAATAATAATAGTAATAATAATAATAATAATAATAATAATAATCATAATAATAATCATAATAATAACAATGATAATAATACTAATAATAATAATAATAATAATAATAATAATAATAATAATAATAATAATAATAATTATATAATAATAATAATAATAATAATAATAATAATAATAATAATAATAATAATACTGCTACTACTACTACTACTACTAATAATAGTAATAGTAATACTAATAGTAGTAGTAGTAATAATAATAATAATAATAATAATAATAATAATAATAATAATAATAATAATAATAATAACAACAACAACAACAACAATAATAATAATATAATAATAATAATAATAATAATAATAATAATAATAATAATAATAATAATAATAATAAAAATAATAATAATAATAATAATAATAATAATAATAATAATAATAATAATATGTGAAAACAGAAGTGTGTGAAGTACTCTCCACAAACAGACCGATGCATGGGGAATCAATCATACAGGACAGTTTGTTGTTCCATAATTGTGGATTATGTTGAAGTGATGGTCCCTCAGAATGAGCTGCATTGTTTCTCACCCTCAGGCCATGAACTGTGTGTGGCGTCTCACACAATACCTGTGAATCTGCAACACCACAGATGAGCCCTCATGCAGTCTGTGAAGGTATTTACAGAAGGGCTGTGTAGTGTCAATGAAGCGCCAGATTATTTCAAATGCTGTTGTGTGTGTGTGTGTGTGACAGAAACTGAGCTTCAGGCACAGTGTAAAAAATTGAAAGTGAGTGCATACTCATTTTTTAGGCTAAACTAACGCTTAAAAAAAATAATCAGTATTTACAAAAGTGTAGAAATGTGCATTAAACAATCAAACAAACTTTGAGCGTTCAATCATTTTGCATTAGTTTATTATTACAGAATGCACTGATCCACGAGTAAACACCTCATGTGATTGACTTTGATAGGTTTTGGCCTATCGCCTTGAAACCTTTAATGAGTTTTGGACTGCATTTCTTTGCGGTTGCCAGATAAAGTCCATGTATGGCATTACTAAAGCGGATTTGACCTTCCTCAGACCTAACATAAGGAAAATATCCCGTTAAATATGAGTGAGTGCTTTGGCTGAATTCAAGCAGAGTACAATAGTATCCTGTATAAAATAATAGTAAATTAAATAAAAGGATATTAATATTATTAGCGCAAGGAAGCATCACCTGTGGATATGACCTCCACGCATTCCCATAGAGAAGATGAATGCGCTTCATTACGGCCATCTTTTAGTTCCTGGAGAGCTCGGGAAAGTAATACATGATGGTGAGAAACACAGATCATAATAACAGCAGGAGTGTTTTAATTATACTCCACTGATTAGATCAGGTTGTGTGTTTTATAATGTGCTTTCAAGCATCGAGCATTAATAAAAGTGGTAAAAATGATGTGCCGTTTCATACTACGCTTACCTTGAACTGCTGAATGTGGAGTTATGTTTCCAGATATGATGAGTAATATCTGGATAACTACGAAATTACATGTGCACAAATTCAGACTTAAGTTTAACCAGTGTAATCCTGTTGTATAGAGTTGTTTTAACAAAGCTTAACACTTACAAGTTTACATTATTGTCACTTAAATAAATATGCAAATATTACAGTGTTGTATCCAATCAGCACTAAGGTGCCCACCGTATTGCTATTGGAAAGTTGGTGCCAATCAAAAATAGTGGGCGTGTCCACTCATGATGTGGGAGAGGGAAAGTTTGTGACAATCATAAATAGGGGGCGACGGCGTGTTCACTTAATATGCAGGAGAGGAAAGTCGGTGCCAATCAAAAATAGGGCGGGTGTCCACTTATTGTGCAGGAGAGGAAAGTAGAAGCCAATCAAAAATAGGGGGCGTGTCAACTCATGATGCAGGAGAAAGTCAGTGCCAATCAAAAATAGGGGGCGTGTCCACTCATGATGCAGGAGAGGAAAGTTGGTGCCAACCAAAAATAGGGGGCGTGTCCAATCATGATGCAGGAGAAATTCAGTTCCAAACAAAATAGTAGGTGTGTCCACTTATGATGCGGGAGAGGAAAGTTGGTGCCAATGAAAAAAAGGGGGTGTGTCAACTCATTATGCATGACAGTAATGTTAGAGCCAATTAAAAATAGAGGATGTGACCTCCCACAATGCAATACAGGAAAGTCGGTGCCAATCAAAAATAGGGGGCGTGTCCACTCATGATGTGGGAGAGGAAAAGTTTGTGACAATCATTAATAGGGGGCGACTGCATGTCCACTTAATATGCAGGAAAGTTGGTGCCAACCAAAAATAGGGGGCGTGTTCACATATTATGCAGGAGAAATTCAGTTCCAAACAAAATAGGAGGTGTGTCCACTTATGATGCGGGAGAGGAAAGTAGGTGCCAATCAAAAATAGGGGGCGTGTCCACTTATGATGCAGGAGAAAGTCGGTGTCAATCAAAAATAGGGGGCGTGTCCACTCATAATGCAGGAGAGGAAAGTTGGTGCCAACCAAAAATAGGGGGCGTGTCCACTCATGATGCAGGAGAAATTCAGTTCCAAACAAAATAGGAGGTGTGTCCACTTATGATGCGGGAGAGGAAAGTTGGTGCCAATGAAAAATAGGGGGTGTGTCAACTCATTATGCAGGAGAGTAAAGTTAAAGCCAATTAAAAATAGGGGGCGTGTCCACTCATGATGCAGGAGAAAGTCAATGCCAAACAAAATAAGGGGTGTGTCCACTCATGATGTGGGAAAGTCAGTGCTAATCAAAAATAGGGGGTGTGTCAACTCATTGTGCAGGACAGTAATGTTAGCGCCAATTAAAAATAGGGGGCGTGTCCACCCACAATGCGATACAGGAAAGTCGGTGCCAATCAAAAATATGGGGCGTGTCCACTCATGATGTGGGAGAGGAAAAGTTTGTGGCAATCATTAATTGGGGGCGACTGCATGTCCACTTAATATGCAGGAAAGTTGGTGCCAACCAAAAATAGGGGGCGTGTTCACTCATGATGCAGGAGAAATTCAGTTCCAAACAAAATAGGAGGTGTGTCCACTTATGATGCGGGAGAGGAAAGTAGGTGCCAATCAAAAATAGGGGGCGTGTCCACTCATGATGCAGGAGAAAGTCGGTGCCAATCAAAAATAGGGGGCGTGTCCACTCATGATGCGGGTGAGGAAAGTCGGTGCCAATCAAACATAGGGGGCGTGTCCACTCATAATGCAGGAGAGGAAAGTTGGTGCCAACCAAAAATAGAGGGCGTGTCCACTCATGATGCAGGAGAAATTCAGTTCCAAACAAAATAGGAGGTGTGTCCACTTATGATGCGGGAGAGGAAAGTTGGTGCCAATGAAAAATAGGGGGTGTGTCAACTCATTATGCAGGAGAGTAAAGTTAAAGCCAATTAAAAATAGGGGGCGTGTCTACTCATGATGCAGGAGAAAGTCAGTGCCAAACAAAATAAGGGGTGTGTCCACTCATGATGTGGGAAAGTCAGTGCTAATCAAAAATAGGGGGTGTGTCAACTCATTGTGCAGGACCGTAATGTTAGAGCCAATTAAAAATAGGGGGCGTGTCCACCCACAATGCGATACAGGAAAGTCGGTGCCAATCAAAAATGGGGGGCGTGTCCATTCATCATGTGGGAGAGGAAAAGTTTGTGGCAATCATTAATAGGGGGCGACTGCATGTCCACTTAATATGCAGGAAAGTTGGTGCCAACCAAAAATAGGGGGCGTGTTCACATATTATGCAGGAGAAATTCAGTTCCAAACAAAATAGGAGGTGTGTCCACTTATGATGCGGGAGAGGAAAGTAGGTGCCAATCAAAAATAGGGGGCGTGTCCACTCCTTATGCAGGAGAAAGTCAGTGCCAATCAAAAATAGGGGGCGTGTCCACTCATGATGCGGGTGAGGAAAGTCACTGCCAATCAAAAATAGGAGGTGTGTCCACTCATAATGCAGGAGAGGAAAGTTGGTGCCAACCAAAAATAGGGGGCGTGTCCAATCATGATGCAGGAGAAATTCAGTTCCAAACAAAATAGGAGGTGTGTCCACTTATGATGCGGGAGAGGAAAGTTGGTGCCAATGAAAAATAGGGGGTGTGTCAACTCATTATGCAGGAGAGTAAAGGGGGCATGTCCACTCATGATGCAGGAGAAAGTCAGTGCCAAACAAAATAAGGGGTGTGTCCACTCATGATGCGGGAAAGTCGGTGCTGATCAAAAATAGGGGGTGTGTCAACTCATTGTGCAGGACAGTAATGTTAGAGCCAATTAAAAATAGGGGGCGTGTCCACCCACAATGCGATACAGGAAAGTCGGTGCCAATCAAAAATGGGGGGCGTGTCCACTCATCATGTGGGAGAGGAAAAGTTTGTGACAATCATTAATAGGGGGCGACTGCATGTCCACTTAATATGCAGGAAAGTTGGTGCCAATCAAAAATAGGGGGCGTGTTCACATATTATGCAGGAAAAATTCAGTTCCAAACAAAATAGGAGGTGTGTCCACTTATGATGCGGGAGAGGAAAGTAGGTGCCAATCAAAAATAGGGGGCGTGTCAACTCATGATGCAGGAGAAAGTCAGTGCCAATCAAAAATAGGGGGCGTGTCCACTCATAATGCGGGTGAGGAAAGTTGGTGCCAATCAAAAATAGGGGGCATGTCCACTCATAATGCAGGAGAGGAAAGTTGGTGCCAACCAAAAATAGAGGGCGTGTCCACTCATGATGCAGGAGAAATTCAGTTCCAAACAAAATAGGAGGTGTGTCCACTTATGATGCGGGAGAGGAAAGTTGGTGCCAATCAAAAATAGGGGGTGTGTCAACTCATTATGCAGGAGAGTAAAGTTAAAGCCAATTAAAAATAGGGGACATGTCCACTCATGATGCAGGAGAAAGTCAATGCCAAACAAAATAAGGGGTGTGTCCACTCATGATGCGGGAAAGTCGGTGCTAATCAAAAATAGGGGGTGTGTCAACTCATTTTGCAGGACAGTAATGTTAGAGCCAATTAAAAATAGGGGGCGTGTCCACCCACAATACGATACAGGAAAGTCGGTGCCAATCAAAAATGTGGGGCGTGTCCACTCATGATATGGGAGAGGAAAAGTTTGTGACAATCATTAATACGGGGCGACTGCATGTCCACTTAATATGCAGGAAAGTTGGTGCCAATCAAAAATAGGGTGCGTGTTCACATATTATGCAGGAGAGGAAAGTCGGTGCCAATCAAAAAAGTGGGCGTGTCCACTTATGATGCAGTAGAAAGTCAGTGCCAAACAAAAAAGGAGGTGTGTTCACTCATGCAGATGAGGAAAGTCGGTGCCAATCAAAAATAGGTAGCGTGTCCACTCATGATGCAGGAGAAAGTCAGTGCCAAACAAAATAGGGGGTGTGTCCACTTATGATGCGGAAAAGTCGGTGCCAATCAAAAATAGGGGGTGTGTCAACTCATTATGCAGGACAGTAAAGTTACAGTTAATTAAAAATAGGGGGCGTGTCCACCCACAATGCGATACAGGAAAGTTGGTGCCAATCAAATATAGGGGGCGTGTCCACTCATTATGCAGGAGAGGAAAGTCTGTACCAATCAAAAATAGGGGGTGTGTCGACTTATTATGCAGGAGAGGAAAGTTGAAGCCAATCAAAAATAGAAGTTGTGTCCACTCATGATGCGGAAGAGGAAAGTTGGTACCAATTAAAAATAAGAGGCGTGTCCACTCATAATACAGGAGAGGAAAGTATGTACCAATCAAAAATTGGGAGGGGTGACTAATGTTGATTTTTAGGCAAACAACTATAGAAGGCATGTCCATTCATGTGGGAGAGGAAAGTCAGTGTCAATCAAAAATAGGGGGCGTGTCCACTAATGATGCAGGAAAGTTGGTGCCAATCAAAAATAAGGGGCGTGTCCACAAATGATTCTGGAAAGTTGATGTCAATCAAAAATAGGGGGCGTGTACACTCATGATGAGGGAAAGTTGGTGCCAATCATAAAATAGGAGGCGTGACTAATGTTGCAGACTAATTTTTAGCCAATCAACTTTAGGGGTGTGTTCACTCGTAATGCAGGAGGAAAGTCAGTGTCAATCAAAAATAGGGTGTGTGACTAATATTTAATTTTAGTCAATGAACAACAGGACGTGTGTCCACTCAGAATGGGGGAAAGTTGGTGCCAATCAAAAATAGGGGGTGTGACTAATGTTGATTTTTAGCCAATCAAGAATAGGAGGCGGATCCACTCATGATGCAAGAGAGGAAATCAGTGACAATCAAAAATAGGGGGCGTGACCATTCATGATGAGGGAAAGTTGGTGCCAATCATAAAATAGGGGGTGTGTCCACTCATGATGCGGGAAAGTTGGTGCCAATCAAAAATAGGAGGTGTGACTAATGTTGATTTTTAGCCAATCAACTTTAGGGGTGTGTTCACTCATAATGCAGGAGGAAAGTCGGTGTCAATCAAAAATAGGGGGTGTGACTAATGTTTAATTTAGCCAATGAACAACAGGACGTGTGTCCACTCAGAATGCGGGAAAAGTTGGTGCCAATCAAAAATAGGAGGCGTGACTAAAGTTGATTTTTAGCGAATCAACTTTAGGGGTGTGTTCACTCATAATGCAGGAGGAAAGCCGTTGTCAATCAAAAATAGGCGGTGTGACTAATGTTTAATTTTAGCTAATGAACAACAGGACGTGTGTCCACTCAGAATGCGGGAAAAGTTGGTGTCAATTAAAAATAGGGGGTGTGACTAATGTTGATTTTTAACCAATCAACAATAGGAGGCGGGTCCACTCATGATGCAGGAGAGAAAATCAGTGACAATCAAAAATATGGGGCGTGACTAATGTTTATTTTTAGCCAATCAACAATTAAAGGCGTGTCCACTCATGATGAGGGAGAGGAAAGAATGTGCCAATCAAGTATAGGGGGTGTAATTATTATTAAAAATAGTTCAAATGATTATGCATACTACGGAGTGTATCAAGACACATTTGCATTCACACAGCAGTGTAAGTTTCAGGTATAAGAGTGAGACATCAGCATGCATGACTGGAAAATACTACATCATGCTGTATGACTATCCAATGCCAGATTTATTGGCTAGTTTCTGGGCTATAGTAACTCAAGGCTTGTTGTGTTGGAGGTCTGGAAGACGTGATTAATGGAGCGCGGCGTATAACTGGGATTCAGGTCGCCCGAGGGACGCTGTCTGCAAAGTAAGTGCAAGTCGCTCTGTATAAGAAAGTGTCTGCTTAATGACACATTAAATAAAGAATACATTATTAATGGTGTCGTCTAAAGCAAGCAGTACATGTTACAGTTGCTGATACGGGTACTCCTAAAACTACATGTCCAGCTTTCTAATGTAACGCATCACACACTGTTCATCTAATTTTCAGCATTTACATTTGGATGTTTGAATCCTAAACAAATGTAAGGGTCTCCCTAGTCCTGACAAAATAAAACATTTTAACTATTGCAAGTGAAGAGGTGCATTATTATGGCATCATCATCATCATCATCATCATCATCATCATCATCATCATCATCATCAACAACAACTATAATAATAATAATAATAATAATAATAATAATAATAATAATAATAATAATAATAATAAGAAGAAGAAGAAGAAGAATATTAATAATAATAATAATAATAATAATAATAATAATAATAAGAAGAAGAAGAAGAAGAAGAAGAAGAAGAAGAATATTAATAATAATAATAATAATAATAATAATAATAATAATAATAATAATAATAATAATAGTTTATTATTATTATTATTATTATTATTATTATTATTTAAAAAGCTTCAAAGTCCATATTAATAAATCTTTAGGTCAAATATGAACAAACCCAAACAATATTTATTGTTTTTTCCCCAATTAAATTAAATTAAAAATTAAAAATAAATTTTAGGTTTGCTTATATTTGACCCAATTTGGGATTAATACAACCCAGAATTTTTTTTGGAGTCAATCAACTGTAGGAGTAATAATGCGGGATAATGACGCAGGAAAGTCGGTGCCCATCAAAAACAGGGGGCGGGACTCATTTTTATTTTTAGCCAATTAGCTATAGGGGAGTGTCTACTCAAAATGCGAGAGAGGAAAGTTAGTGCCAATCAAAAAAAAAGGGGCATGTCCATTCATGATGCGGGAGAGGAAAGTCAGTGGCAATCATAAAGGGGCGTGTCCACTCATGATGCGAGAAAGCCAGTGCCAATCAACAAAAGGGGGCGTGTCCACTCATAATGCGAAAGTTAGTGCTAATTAAAAATAGGGGGCGTGTCCAATCATAATGTGAGAGAGGAAAGTTGCTGTCAATCAAAAAAAGGGGGTGTGTCCACTCATGATACGGGAAAGTCAGTGCCAATCAACAATAGGGGGCGTGTCCACTCATAATGCGAAAGAAGAAAGTTGGTGCCAATGAAAAATAGGGGGCGTGTCCAATCATAACGTGAGAGAAGAAAGTTGGTGTCAATCAAAAAAAGGGGGTGTGTCCACTCATGATACAGGAAAGTCAGTGAAAATCAACAATAGGGGTTGTCCACTCATAATGCGAAAAAAGTTAGTGCTAATTAAAAATAGGGGGCGTGTCCAATCTTAATGTGAGGGAGGGAAGTTGGTGTCAATCAAAAAAAGGGGGTGTGTCCACTCATGATACGGGAAAGTCAGTGCCAATCAACAATAGGGGGCATGTCCACTCATAATGCGAAAGAAGTTGGTGCCAATGAAAAATAGGGGGCGTGTCCAATCATAACGTGAGAGAAGTTGGTGTCAATCAAAAAAAGGGGGTGTGTCCACTCATGATACAGGAAAGTCAGTGCCAATCAACAATAGGGGCGTGTCCACTCATAATGCGAAAGAAGTTAGTGCTAATTAAAAATAGGGGGCGTGTCCAATCTTAATATGAGGCAGGGAAGTTGGTGTCAATCAAAAAAAGGGGGTGTGTCCACTCATGATACGGGAAAGTCAGTGCCAATCAACAATAGGGGGCGTGTCCACTCATAATGCGAAATAAGTTGGTGCTAATTAAAAATAGGGGGCGTGTCCAATCATAATGTGAGAGATGAAAGTTGGTGTCAATCAAAAAAAGGGTGTGTGTCCTCTCATGATACGGAGAAAGTCAGTGCCAATCAACAATAGAGGGCGTGTCCACTCATAATGCGAAAGAAGAAAGTTGGTGCCAATGAAAAATAGGGGGCGTGTCCAATCATAACGTGAGAGAAGAAAGTTGCTGTCAATCAAAAAAAGGGAGTGTGTCCACTCATGATACAGGAAAGTCAGTGCCAATCAACAATAGGGGGCGTGTCCACTCATAATGCGAAAGAAGTTGGTGCTAATTAAAAATAGGGGGCGTGTCCAATCTTAATGTGAGAGAGGAAAGTTGGTGTCAATCAAAAAAAGGGGGTGTGTCCACTCATGATACGGGAAAGTCAGTGCCAATCAACAATAGGGGGCGTGTCCACTCATGATGCGAAAAAAGTTGGTGCCAATCTACAATAGGGGGCGTATCCACTCATAATGCGAAAGAAGTTGGTGCTAATTAAAAATAGGGGGCGTGTCCAATCATAACATGAGAGAAGAAAGTTGGTGTTAATCAAAAAAAGGAGGTGTGTCCACTCATGATACAGGAAAATCAGTGCCAATCAACAATAGGGGCGTGTCCACTCATGATGCGAAAGAAGTTGGTGCTAATTAAAAATAGGGGGCGTGTCCAATCTTAATGTGAGGGAGGAAAGTTGCTGTCAATCAAAAAAAGGGGGTTTGTCCACTCATGATACGGGAAAGTCAGTGCCAATGAACAATAGGGGGCGTGTCCACTCATGATGTGGGAGAGGAAAGTTGGTGCCAATCAAAATTTGGGGCATGTATGCATCCGCTGTGTAAAAAAATATATGCCAGAATAGTTGGCGGTTCATTCCGCTGTGGCGACCCCTGATAAATAAGGGACTAAGCTGAAGGAAAATGAATGAGGTAAAACTTTTGGCATCAAACGCATGAAGTTAAAGTCTGTCTGAATAGTTTTGACAGTAGGTGAGCTGCTGCTTGACCTGATTCCTGAAGTCATGATGCTGATTCCAGGCAAACATCAGCGAGTATGTGTGTGTGTGTGTGTGTGTGTGTGTGTGTGTGTCATGTCATTTCACATGATGCTATATTTGTGTGTGTGTGTGTGTGTGTGTGTGTCAAGCCTTATTTCTTCTGTACGTCTGCTGGATGTATGCTGTCTTGACTGAAATGTCACCATGTATTCAGAGAGATCAGACGGTACTGTCTAATGAAACAGGAACAGCACGAGGATTCATTTGAACAGTTCCGACTGATACAAGCTACAAAACACTTCAATGGAGTCTAAGATTGATGGAAAACAATGTGTATTTTTGCAGACAGACGTGAAGAATGGAAGTTAAAGGAGTGCAATTGCTTATTCAAACAATAATGGTAATAATAAAGTTCTGGATTCATAATTCCCCATGTCTTAACTACATCTACTGAGATTGGTTTGCTGGGCACTTTAACTTTTCATCTCAATTTACTTCAATCAAACTGACTAAACATGTTCAGTTAAACTTTGTTTATCTTAAACTCAAATGTTGAAACCTGGTTAACTGACATTAACGTCATGTATGTGTGTGGTCCTGGTATTTATCACATTGGGGGGACAAAATGTCCCCACAAGGTAAAAAAAAAACAGGTATTACTATACTTATGGGGACTTTTGGTGTGTGGTCCTGCTATTCATCACATTGGTGGGTCCAAATGTCCCCTCAAAGTCAAAAAATACTGGTATTACTATACTTATGGAGACATTTGGTCACCACAATGTGTGTGTGTGTGTGTGTGTGTGTGTGTGTGTGTGTGTGTGTGTGTGTGTGTGTGTGTGGTCCTGGTATTCATCACATTGAGGGGATCAAATGTCCCCACAATTAAAAAAAAAATACTGGTATTACTATACTTACGGGGACATTTGGTCACCCCAATGTGTGTGTGCGTGTGTAGTCCTGGTATTTATCACATTGGGGGGGTGCAAATGTCCCCACAAAGTCAAAAATACTGGTATTACTATACTTATGGGGACATTTGGTGTGTGATCTTGGTATTCATCACATTGGGGGGACCAGGTGTCCCCACAAGGTAAAACAAATGACTGGTATTACTATACTTACGGAGAGAATTGGTCACCCCAATGTGTGTGTGTGTGTGGTCCTGGTATTCATCACATTGGGGGGGATCAGATGTCCCCACAAAAAAAGAAATACTGGTATTACTACTGTATACTTATGGAGACTTTTGGTCACCACAATGTGTGTGTGTGTGTGTGTGTGTGTGTGTGTGTGTGTGTGTGTGTGGTCCTGGTATTCTTCACATTGGGGGGATCAAATGTCCCCACAATTAAAAAAAAATACTGGTATTACTATACTTACGGGGACATTTGGTCACCCCAATGTGTGTGTGCGTGTGTAGTCCTGGTATTTATCACATTGAGGGGTGCAAATGTCCCCACAAAGTCAAAAATACTGGTATTACTATACTTATGGGGACATTTGGTGTGTGATCTTGGTATTCATCACATTGGGGGGACCAGGTGTTCCCACAAGGTAAAACAAATGACTGGTATTACTATACTTACGGGGAAAATTGGTCACCCCAATGTGTGTGTGCGTGTGTAGTCCTGGTATTCATCACATTGGGGGGTGCAAATGTCCCCACAAAGTCAAAAAATACTGGTATTACTATACTTATGGGGACATTTTGTGTGTGATCTTGGTATTCATCACATTGGGGGGACCAGGTGTTCCCACAAGGTAAAACAAATGACTGGTATTACTATACTTACGGGGAAAATTGGTCACCCCAATGTGTGTGGTCCTGGTATTCATCACATTGGGGGGGGGATCAGATGTCCCCACAAAAAAAAAAAAAATACTGGTATTACTATACGTATGGGGACATTTGGTCAACCCAATGTGTGTCTGTATGTGTGTGTGTGTGGTCCTGCTATTCATCACATTGGGGGGACCAAATGTCCCTATAAATATAGCAATACCAGTCATTTTTGATCTCATAGGGATATTATTTGGAAAATGGCTCATAAATCACATCACATCACACACAGAATGAAGTATTTTTTAAATGTAAAGCTGCACATTGTTTCCTGTGAGTTTTGGGTTTAGGGGGTAGGAATGGGATGGGATAACAGGATGAAATGCGCGGTCTATATAGTATAAAAACCATTACATCTATGGGATGTCCCCATAAAGATAGCTGAACAAGTGTTTTTTATTAATAATAATAATAATAATAATACTAATAATAAGTGTTATTATTATTATTATTATTATTATTATTATTATTGTTGTTGTTGTTGTTGTTGTTGTTATAAAAGGAAATGAATAGTGTCAGTGTGTAAGTATGCGATGTGCTTCAGCAGCATCTCTAAAATGACATCAGTTCAGTTTTTCTCCACTCAATTGAGCTCAACAGCAGCATCAGTGTGGCAAAGTTCATCAATTATGAAAGAAGTTCAGTCCAGCTATAAACAGCTCTGCTGAAGCCAAAGGGGGTTAATGGATGGTGTAAAACTGTTACATATGATGCCACACCATTTCATTGTCATACTGTAAATAACACATGCTGCAGGGAATGTAGTGCACATCCAACAGAGGAGCCTTGAGCATTCCTGAAGGGATTTATCTTGTCATAACCACCAATAATAAGTCAATAAAATGGCTTATTACATGGGTAATAAAAAAACAGCATTGTGTGATGCTTAAAAAATAATAATGCTTTAAAATATACCTTTTTTGGCAACACTATAATAACTACAGATTATAAATCATTTATTAACCATTAGCAACTAGTTAATTCATTATTTGTTAAGCATTAATAAGACGTTAGTAAGCAGTTTATAAATACAGCTACAAATGCTGTGTTCTTGACTTAAACACATTTCTAATGTGCCTAATAATTATATTTTAATATTGTGTTAATTATTTCATTATTTACAAACCACTTGTATGTAACAGTAGTTGCCCTTTTTTAAGATCATTCAGAATGAGTTAGTAAATAATTAATAAACTATTTGGTCCCACTTTATATTGTGTCGCTTATACCTGTGAACTTACATGGTAATTAGATGGGTAAGTAGTATGTAACTACAGTGTATGTACACACTGGTACAGAGTATTTACTTGTGTATACTGGTGTAACTACACTCATGTAACAACCAACTGAATAGTATGTGTAAGTACAAATGTGTAACAGGACATTGGTAACAACACTAGGAAAGTACACATCTGTAACAAGAATTATGTGTAACAAGTGCATTGTGTAACAACAATATGTACTTGCAGATGTTTTCCCACTTCCACACCTGTTTGCAGATCATGTACTTGTGAACACTGTATGGCAGAACTAATGCTGCATTAGAAGGTTTCACCTTGTGATACAAGTGTACTTGCATGGTAAATCCACAGGATCCACTCAATATAAAGTGTAAAATGGTCACAAATTACTGTTCATACATTCATTCATTTTCTTTTCGGCTTAGATGGGTTGCAGCTGGAAGGGCATTCACTGTGTAAAACATATGCTGGATAAGTTGGCGGTTCATTCCGCTGTGGCGACCCCAGATTAATAAAGGGACTAAGCCGAAACGAAAATGAATTTTATTTTAAACTTTATATTGTGGACTGTTCCTGTGGAGTTACCATGTAACTACACTGTTATTAAAGTGTTGGATAGAAGATATTTCTACAAGTTACACAGTAATTTGTGACCATTTTACACTTTATATTAAGTGGACAGTTCCTGTGGAGTTACCATGCAAGTACACTGGTATCACAAGGTGAAACCTTCTAATGCAGCATTAGTTCTGCCATACAGTGTTCACAAGTGCATGGTCTGCAAACAGGTGTGGAAGTGGGAAAACATCTGCAAGTACATATTGTTGTTACACAATGCACTTACATAATTCTTGTTACAGATGTGTACTTTCCTAGTGTTGTTACCAATGTCCTGTTACACATTTGTACTCACACATACTATTCAGTGGGTTGTTACATGAGTGTAGTTACACCAGTAATACAAAAGTAAATACTATGTAAACGTGTGTACATACACTGTAGTTACATACTACTTACACATCTAATTACCATGTAAGTTCACAGGTATAAGCGACAATATAAAGTGGGACCAACTATTCAAATCAACATTTAATATCTTATTCTTCATAAAGTAATGGATAGTCTGCATGTTAACTCAACTTCATGCAGTTTTGTGACCTAATCTAAAGTGAGAACTATTTATGCTTTATAGATCCCTTCTGACCTCTGCTCTGTCCACTTCTGATGTTGGAAATTCAACTCTACAGTTTAACAAAGTAACTTTTATTGACATTTTAGTAGTTTGAAATAATTTAATAATATATAAGTCTGTGAAATAACAGAAAATGTACTGGCAGTTTATTACAAGGTTGTTGTAGCGTAATACACAACACCAACCAAGACAATATAGCTGTCACGATCACCAGCGATCTTCTCCCCATAGATCACTGGTTAACATGCACATTCACTAATGGACTACAAATTTGCCACCTAATGGACTACATCTCCAAACATGCACTACTCTCACATCACACACAACCGGTTCCATATCATCACTGATTACATCCCACAGCTGAAGCCGCTCTAGAACTGATTACACACAGTACATAAACAGCACACACACTCACTCCAGTTGCCGAGTCTTGTTGTCTTCTCACAGTCACAATTCCAAGCGTTACCTTGTATTGTTCTTGCTGTGTTTGGACCCTCGCCTTGATTATCTGTTTTTCCCTGTCTGCTGCCATCCTTGTGACCATCTGCCTTCTATATTGACTACGTTTCTGGATTTCCTTCATACATCTGTTTGCTCCTGTATTGATCATTGCTTGCCTGACCATCCCTTAATAAAACCTGCATTTGGATCCACACCTTTGTTGTCATGTCACTTTCGTGGTTGTAATAGCACTGCAATCTATTACACGTTCGTCTTTATTTATCTTTATTTCTCTAGCGCTTTTACAATATAGATTGTGTCAGAACAGCTTAACATAGAAGTTCTAGTAAATGTAAACAGTTTCAGTTTTCAGAGTTGAAATTCAGTTTAGTTCAGTTCAGCGTGGGTTAATTTTCTCTGCTGAAAGTCCAAACACTGAAGAGCAAATCCATCCATGAAGTCCCAAACCACCAAGCCAGTGGCGACAGTGGCGAGGAGCAAACTTCACCAATTGACCAAAGTGAAGGAAAAAGCCTTGAGAGAAACCGGGCTTGTGACTTTTAACTTATCATGGTTAAAAGTTGTTTGAAAAAAGATCAAGATAGGGCTGGTCGATAAAATCGGTATCGATATTGGTATTTATTGACCGAACACATTTGTCAATAACGAAAAAAAATATCCGGTATGAAGCGCTATAGTTTTATTAAATGTGGGTGCTGAGTGCACACCTTGGAAGGAATGCTAATAAACTTAGGGTGTAAGTTTGTTATTTTCACATGGTGTGTAAGCGGTGTACATGTGACGTGCGCGCAATTTCCAGGTACACCTAGTTGAAAAACATCTGAACTTTTCCGAATGCCGCGAGCACACTGCAATTCATGTAAGTGGAACTAACCAATCTGCTTCACACTTTGTATGGAATATACCAACGCAATCTCACGGCAATTCGTACCTTTTTGATTTAGTGGCTAATTCGTATGAATTCGTACAATCTAATTCGTACAATTTTGTACGATTTGCTCATCAACCAATGATGGTTGGGGTTAGGGGTGGGGTTGGGTGCCACGCCTCTTTTTTAAAATCGTACTTTTCGTACGACTGAACTCGTACAAATTCGCCACTAAACTGACAAAACGTAAAATACTTAAGTTTCCTCGTGAGATCAGGCTGAATAAACACATTTCAGTAATAATGGTAGACTAATTACCTCAGACTAACACAGCGCATCCAAACACTGCAGTGCATTTTACTTTTCTCCATAAACTTGTATCAGAGCTGCAGCAATGGTTTGTTCATTTGTCATCTTCTAAGAAAACGGTTGATGGTCGGCTATTACGAGAGACGTCATTGTAAATGGTGAATGAATCTACGTGCTCACGCTTGTCACTTCACGTCAGAATAACAACACATGTGAAAATGAGTGCCGTATAGCAGCAGTGAGGAGATTGTAAATAAAAAAGGGTGTAAGGATGTCGCCAGAGTGGCTTTTTGGTTTCTTTTCTTGTGCATCCCAGCCACTAGCTCCCCATCTGAAAGAGTTTTTAGCGTAGGGTGTATTTGAATAATGATGATTTGAATAATGATGGCTGGTTCCTTTACTTGAAAGCTCAGATTTGATTATCATAATGTGTGTTGTTGACAGAGTTTGATGCTTACTGTATCATTATTATTCACACCTTACAGATGTTGATCTAGCTTTTCCTTTGCACACACTTTGTTTTATTTATTTTATTTTATTTATCGTTTAAGAGTCTCTTTAACACTTATGTTTATTTTATTATAAAGAGATCAGATATTTGTTTTTAAATATTTTAGTTTTTGATTATTAAAATTATTTGCCTTAGTAATGTTGGTAAATTAAAATAAAGTGGTTAAATAACGAACACAATCCTAATATTTCCAAAAGTGTTGTTAAAAATATTCAATAATTATTGGTACAGAATTATATCAAGCATGATATATATATATATACATTTATTTATATATATATATATTATTATTATTATTATTATTTTTATTTATTTATTTTTTTTGCAATATCGCCCAGCTCTAAATCAAGATCTCATAATGCTATTCAAAAACATAAATAAATGGGAGAAAAAATTAAATAAAAACACGAATAACAAAATATGGAAAACTGCTAATTTACATATATATCTTTTTACCGTGTAGGGTGAAGACAGAGCTTTCACTTCAGGTGAACTCTAACTTAAAGAAGCGGAGTGTTTTGTTGCGATGGCTCGTCTTGTTTACATGATATATTTCAAACATGAATAAAAATGAGGGATCGTTTCATTCTGGGAAATAATACTGATGCATCACATTTCATCAAGCCAACAGATATAATAAGCAGAAACTTAAAAGCACCCATAGTAGAATCAATCATCTGAGCCCAAAGCATCATTTGTTTTTTTACTAAAGGCTCTTCTGGGAAAATCTGGAGACATTTCGGGACAAAGGCCACATGAGGGATTGATGATGCACAGAGTTGGAAATGAAACCGCAGTTCATCCGCCGCTTTAAGAATGATAATCACATTAAAATTCACTTGAAGCCAGTGTTGGGTGGAATGAGTTGCAATGTAACTAAACTGTACAAATATCCAGGAATTAACAGTTTTCCATATTTTGTGATTCATGCTTTATTTTTTGTTGTTCCTCTTTTATTTATGCATGAAATAAGGCGTCGTTACATTGAAACGTGTTGTGCTTTGATACATATATTGTTTAGGATTTAAGTTTGAATGTGTTTAAAACAGGGCATCACGGTGGCACAGTGGGTAGCACGATTGCCTCACAGCAAGAAGGTTGCTGGTTCGAGCCTGGCTGGGTCAGTTGCATACCTGTCAACTCTTCCGTTTTTCCCGGGATTCTCCTATATTTTACAGTTCTATCCTGCTTTCATCCCGTAAAGGTATTTTTGCGTATTAATCCCATATTTTCAGTGTTTCTCTGAAGGGTGGCAATAAACATTAAAGAGCCGATCCTCCCTATACGCATCCCATACCGCCGAACCACCAGTAGCCGCCTCATACTCTTAAATGTGAATCTGTTCTGTGGTTTTGTTTTATTTAGGCATGAAAACACTTTAAAATAAATATACAAACGGCGGGATTCACTTTCCTTTTCACTACAGGTCACCCCTCCTATGCAATCCTCGAAACTCATATAGCGGTGCGTGACTGTCAGACGATAAATTTCCCGAACAGATTCTATACACGCGATTTGAAGCGGAGCGAAAGTCAGGGCTTTGGGTGCGCATTTTAACAGACATATACACATAATTAATAATAATAACATCTAAAGATGTCGATCTTGGTGGTTTTTTTTTCAAACACAACTAATTTTGTCCTAAATGAGCATAAACCGTTAGGAAAGCAATCCAATGCTTTCATTATAACGTTAGATCTGTGCATTTTTAAAGTGATGCCTCTGTTATTTAATGTAATCAAACGAAAAATCCAAATAAATGAGATCCATTTGCTGCTGTTTAATCAGAATGTTGAAGTTATACAATGAAGAAAATATTAATACAATTTGATAAATTGATTTTATTTCATTATAGCTATTAATTTTAATAAGCTGAACTGTTTCCTAATTTATTTGCTGCTAATGTATACTATTTATTAAATATTAATAATAAAACATATTACTGACCGTTCAACTGTTTATTCACATATTTAGTAATTTGGGGATTTTTTAGGGGGGGGTATCCCTTATTTTCACATCCCAAGACAGGTATGGTCAGTTGGCGTTTCTGTGTGGAGTTTGCATGTCTTCCCCGTGTTGGCGTGGGTTTCCTCCGGGTGCTTCGGTTTCCCCCCAAGTCCAAACACATGCGGTACAGTGGAATTGATGAACTAAATTGTCCATAGTGTATGTGTGTGAATGCAAGAGTGTATGGGTGTCTCCCAGTGTTGGGTTGTGGCTAAAAGGGCATCCGGTGCATAAAACATATGCTGGATAAGTTGGTGGTTCATTGCACTGTGGTGACCCCTGATTAATAGAAGGACTAAGCTGAAAAGAAATGAATGAATGTGTTTAAAACAAAACTAAAAGACCCTATTTAACTTTAATAAAACTAATCCCAAAAATGAGTATAACTTATTGAGATTTATGTGGATTTGTAGTATTAAATCAAGTAAATAAATTGCATATTGACTAAATAAACTGTACAAATATTTGTGAATTAACAGTTTTTATATTTTGTGATTCGTAGGTGGCTTTTTGTTATGAAATAGCACGAAAACATAGTCTATAATTATTAATTCGTAAGTGAAGTCTATTTATAAACTAATTTCGAGAGGATCACATGATTATGATTGACCACAGCTGGTCCCACATTATCTAATACGTGATTCACTAATCAGACGATTCCTAAGTCCCTATAAAAAAAACAGTTTCATACCTCAGTTATCTTAGTCTTGAAGAATCCCCCCCTTCCACCCCTACTCTTCCCCCTTTTCCTTGATAGGGCGGCATGGTGGCACAGTGGTTAGCACTGCACAGCAAACAAGAATGCCACTGGTTCAAGTCCTTACCAGGCCAGTCAATGTTTCTGTGTGGAGTTTACATATTCACCTTGTGTCTTGTGTGGGTTCCTCAGTTCCCCGTCCAAAGATGTGCGACATAAGAGAATTGACTAAACCATATTGGCAGCACAGAATCAGAACGAGCTTTATTGCCAGCTATGTCCACACATACGAGGAATTTGTTTTCATGACAGAGCTTCTACAGTGCAACAGAATTACAGAGACAGGACAAAAACGGATAATAAATATATTTTAAAAGTAGAAGTGGTGAATGCAAATATACAAATTGACAAGTGTATGTACAGGTGTATTACTATATACAGCGTCATATGTGCAGCTGTTATGTGCAAATTGGCATGTAAAGTGTGTTGTTAAATAAGTGTAGATGTGTTTAAAAAGTGTATAGCAGGTAGTGATGTTTGTTTCACAATTACTATCATCAACTGTTTCTGTGTCGGGCTGTTCTGGTGCGCAGTACTCTGTAGCGTCGACCAGAAGGTAAAAGTTCAAAGAGGCAGTGTGCTGGGTGTGAGGGGTCCAGAGTGATTTTGGCAGCCCTTCTGCTCGCTCTGGATAAGTACAGTTCTTAGAGAGTAGGGAGAGTTGTACCAATGATTCACTTAGCAGTCCGAACTATTCGACTGATTCAATGATGGAGGTGTAGAACTGTTTCAGCAGCTCCTTTGGGAGGTTGAACTTCCTCAGCTGACGAAGGAAGTACAGCCTTTGTTGAGCTTTTTTGACAATGGAGTCTATGTGAGTGTCCCACTTCAGATCCTGAGAGACGGTGGTGCCCAGGAACCGAAATGACTCCACTGCTGCCACAATGCTGTCCATGTGGGGGGAGAGCAGAGGGGTTTCTCCTGAAGTCCACTATCATCTCCGGTGATTTGAGCGTGTTCAGCTCCAGGTTGTTGTGACTGCACCAGATGTGCTCTTAGCCAGCAGTACTGTATATCTCCCCATAGCAATCCCTGATTTGTCTTTAGCCATAAACAGCAGGAAAGGTCTCGAGATCTACTTGAACTCAAACTCCCCTCTCGCCCTGCAAACGGGAGGGAGCCCCGAGCTCGAGGATCTTATGAAATCAGGGCTCTCTCCTGGGACAGCATGCCAAACACGCTCTATAATTAATCACCAGCTTAGTGTGAACTCTTGAAGCTTAATAACCTTCAATCTATTAAAAATGGCAATAAAAATAAATATCTTTTCCACAACAGTGGTTGCTGGAGGATTGATCAAGGTCCCACAATATAACACAATATATCTGTTCATCTGTTAATTTATGGATATATATTTTTACAGTGTAAGTTACTTTTCAGACAAAGATCATTAATTTAAGTACAATTCAATGATACAATTAGTAATGAATCCCTTTATTGAAGTAACCTACCCAACACTTCTTTGGGAAGAAATAGAAACCCTATTTAAAAGCTCAGCATTGTTCAGTGGTCAGCTGTAATCTAGCCAGCGTCTGACACGTTTTCACAGCGAAATCTGCAGAACTCTGGGGAAGAAGCCCAATGCCCTGCGCTTACAGAGACATTTGGGCCAATTAGGGCTTTCCCTGCGGAGTCCAGCATCACAATCTAACAGATCCCTGACACTCTGAGTCTGCTGATGGTGCCAGCGCGCCGCCAATGCTAGGCTAGCATCTGATGGCGTGTGTTTGAGGGTTTGCTCCCCGGATGGCTCTTCCAGTCACTTTGAGTTTGGAGGTGAGACCCTGCTGTCAGCGTTTCAGATCGCCGGACACTCTTATATTTCACTCTTGGAGAAGATTATTAGCAACCAGTTAGGGCTGTACAATAGTGGGAAAATCTGACATACAGACATATTTTGTTCTTCAGTGATGACATACTGTATAGTTGAGGGCAAAATTATTAGCCCTCCTATGAAATATTTATTCTTTTTTTGAAAATGTCTTAAGTGATATTTACTGGATTAGGAGAATTGTCACAGTATTTGCTATATTTTTCTTTTTTTCTAGAAATAGTATTTGTTTTATTGCGTCTAGAATAAAAGCAGTTTTCATTTTTTAAAACCATTTTAAGGTCAGTATTATTAACCCCATTAGGCAGTAAGCCCCCCTCCCCACCCCTATATGGCCTTCCCCCCACACCCACCCAGTTCTCAACTTTGGTACAGCCTTCCCCCAACATTCATCCACCACCCTGGTCCTCAACTTTGATTTACCCCCTGGTCCTCAACTTTGGTACAACCTTCCCCCCACATCCACCCACCCCCCAGACTTCAACTTTGATTCACACCTTGGTCCTCAACTTACAGTCTTCCCCCCACATGCCCCACTCTCTGCTCCTCAACTTTCGTACAGTTTCCTCCCCCATCCACCCAGCCCCCCAGTTCTCACCTTTGGTACAACCTTCCCCTGACATCCACCCACTACCCAGGGCCTAAACTTTGGTACAGCCTTCCCCTGACATCCACCCACTACCCCGGGCCTAAACTTTGGTACAGCCTTCCCCTGACATCCACCCACCACTCTGGTCCTCAACTTTGGTACAGTCTTCCCTTGACATCCACCCACCACCCAAGTTCTCAGCTTTGGTACAGCTTTCCCCTGACATCCACCCACCACCTCGGTCCTCAACTTTGGTTTACCCCAGTCTTACTGTTTGGTTCACCCATCAGTCCTCAACTTTGGTACAGCCTTCCTCCCACATCCACCCACCCCCCAAACTCTCAGCTTTGGTACAGCTTTTCCCTGACATGCACTCATCACCCCGATCCTCAACTTTGGTCTACCCCAGTCTTACTCTTTGGTTCATTCATCAGTCCTCAACAATCGTACAGCCTTCCTCCCACTTCCACCCACCCCCCAGTTCTCAGCTTTGGTACAGCTTTCCCCTGAGATCTACCCACCACCCGGTCCTCAACTTTTGTTTTCCCAAGTCTTCCTCTTCGGTTCAACTATCAGTTCTTAACTTTGGTACAGCCTTCCCCCCACATCTACCCACCCCCCAGTTCTCAACTTTTGGTACAGCCTTCCCCTGACATCCACCCACCACCCCGGTCCTAAACTTTGGTACAGCCTTCCCTTGACATCCACCCACCACCCTGGTACTCAACTTTGGTTTACCCCAGCCTTACTGTTTGGTTCACCCATCAGTCCTCAACTTTGGTACAGCATTTCCTCCCACATCCACCCACCCCCCAAACTCTCAGCTTTGGTACAGCTTTTCCCTGACATGCACCCACCACCCCGATCCTAAACTTTGGTACAGCCTTTCCTTGACATCCACCCACCACCCTGGTACTCAACTTTGGTTTACCACAGTCTTACTCTTTGGTTCACCCATCAGTCCTCAACTTTCATACAGCCTTCCCCACACATCTTTCGGATGAGACGTTAAACCGAGGTCCTGACTCTCTGTGGTCATTAAAAATCCCATGACACTTCTCGTAAAGAGTAGGGGTGTAACCCCGGTGTCCTGGCCAAAGTCCCTCAATCGGCCCTTACCCATCATGGCCTCCTACTCATCCCCATCCACTGAATTGGCTCTGTCACTGTCTCTTCACTCCACCTATAGCTGGTGTGTGGTAAGTTGTCCTGTGGCTGCCGTCGCATCATCCAAGTGGATGCTACACACTGGTGGTGGTGTGGAGAGACCCCCCTCATGATTGTGAAGCGCTTTGGGTGTATGGCCATACACAATAAATGCGCTATAGAAATACACATTACATTACATTACACATCCACCCACCCCCCAGTTCTCAACTTTGGTTCACTCCAGTCCTCAACTTTGTTTCACCCTTTGGTCCTCAACTTTGGTACAGCCTTCCCCCTCCACATCCATCCTCCCCCAGTTCTCAGCTTTGGTTCATCCTCCAGTTCTTAACTTTGTTTCAACCTCCGGTCCTCAACTTTGGCTTGGCCTTCCCCCCACATCCACCTACTCCCAGTCCTCAATACATTGATTCAACCTCCGGTCCTCAACGTTGATACAGTCTTCTTCACGCTCAAATGTACCATAAGTAACATATTTCAGATTGACAGACAAAAATGTACACCGCGCCCTCTAGTGTATTTGTCATCTGAAACATGCAACAAAATGTTACCGGAGCAACGTAATTTACATTTCACAAAAATATAACCTGAGGCATGTTTTTTACAATGAGTCTGGTTTGGAGAGAAAGAAGAAAAAAAGCAAAAGCACATGTATGTGCATCAATATCAAAAGTTTTGTGATACACATTGTGCTGTTGAATTGATGGTCAGTGAACCGACTGTTAGCGTCTGTGAATATGCCATCTGGGAGATTAGTCAACCCAATGCTAACGCTAAGAGCTACTTGACTCTCTGACCCAGCGTTTACCTTTACCCTGCAGACGCCCACAACACATCCAGCATTCTCCTGCTTAACCTGCAACTTTCTGCAGTCTGAGAAGGTGAATCGTAATACAGCTCTGAATCAAACATTTTGTCTCTGCATTTATTGATACGATGCTAAGAGCGTAGCCGCTTTGGACTCTAAAATGCAAAGCCTCTGGAAGTGGCTTTGCTAAAATGCTGTCCGTCTCAATTTATTATGCAGGTATAAAAACAGCAGCGCTCTGCAGGACTGACGCTGAGCTGGTTAGCCAGAGCTAATGCCAAAGGGAAACCAAACGGCTTTCTAATAACGACTGACAGGGGCCATCTATTGCGGTCATGTGATCCAGCAACAGTGAATCCGCTCGATACACTGCTTCCCGTTCATGGTGAAAACACACACACTCTCCTGCCAGAGCCGAGGCTGCAGGATTTACAGTTGAAGTCAAAATTATCCGTCCTCGTGTGATTTTTATTTAGTTATTTTTCCAAATATTTCTCAAATGATGTTGAACAGATTCAGGAAATTTTTCACAGTGTTTCCTATAATATTTTTTCTTCTGTAGAAAGTTTTATTTGTTTTATTTCGGCTAGAATAAAAGCAGTTTTTAATTTTTTAAACACCACTTTGAGGTCAATATTATTAGCCCCCTTAAGCAATATTTGTTTTTTAATTGTCTACAGAACAAACTATTATGTTTAGAAATGTGTTAAAAAAATCTTCTTTCCGTTAAACAGAAATTGGGCAAAACTAATATACAGGGTGGCTAATAATTCTGACTTCAGCTGTATATATTCACATCGGCTTTATTGCCGGGGATATATTCGTTATTATTTTTTCATACGAGGCTGCATAAATGTTTTATGGGGGAATGCCTGTTATTATGCAAGCGTCTCGGGAGATGCTGTGGTTTAAGCAGTAGTAGATATTTATACGTTCTGAAACCAATCTAGGCTATCCTAGAAAGCGTGCTGCTTAAGATTAAATAAAAATACATTGGAAAATCTGCAGCATTAATCATCTTACATTCGGATGAGAAGGCTAAATAAATGGCTGCTTGGCAATGTTGGCAATTATGTCTCTGTGAATGTGATATTCACTAAGAAATGATAAATATTTGCTACTCAAGAAAAGCTTTGACCTTAGACTTATTATTTTTTTTGCAGTGTCTTTTAAAAGTATCAATCCAAGCTTAATAGATGCATTTTTTTCTGTGAAGACCATCAAGCTTATGACTGTATACAGAAAATGAAATATGTGTGTGTATATATACAGTTGAAGTCAGAATTATTAGCCCCCTTTGGATTTTTCTTTTTTAAATATTTCCCAAATTATGTTTAACAGATCAAGGAAATTTTCACAGTATGTCTGATAATATTTTTTCTTCTGGAGAAAGTCTTATTTGTTTAATTTCGGCTAGAATAAAAGCAGTTTTTAATTTTTTAAACACCATTTTAAGGTCAAAATTATTAGCCCCTTTAAGCTACATATTATTCAACTGTAGACCTACTGTATCTATTAAACCCTATTTACAGGTGTGAAAAATAATGCCTTGATACTTGAATGTTAAAAACGTGTTGTCCTACTACAAAACAAAGTTACTTGTCAAATAAATTAAGATGGAAGATTGTTTTGAGTTCAGGTTATTTAATTAGCTTGTATATGAAGACTGCAGAGTGATGCATGAAAAAATAAATGACTTTGAATAATTGTTTAAGTAGATTGTGATGTATGTTAAATGTGCCCCCTACTGCCCAGTTACTCTGGTCTAGAACCGCCATGCCGAAATGGAGTTAGGTCCTGATTGTGTACCCTCATGGTCAATCCGGACCGGAGTCCAGACATTGAGAAGCGCTGCTTTATATGAAAGAGTTTTAAACTGCAGATGTACTCAAATCAAGCGTTTAACATCATCAGCAACTTAAATATTTATTTGAATATTTTTTTTTTTTTAATTCTCATAAAAAAAGAAAAACATATGAACATTTATACATATTTATATACAGTTGAAACCAGAAGTTTACATACGCTCTAAAATAAGGAACATAACCATTTTTAAAGAAATGTCTGATGGTAAATCAGACTAAACGTTTACTATTTTAGGTCTGTTAGGATTACCTAAATCATTTACATTTGCTAAATGCCAGAATAATGAGAGAATTTTTTATGAATTTCTAGACAGTCAAAAGTTTACACACATTTCCTTGGTATTTTTTAGCTTTGCTTTTAAACTGTATAACTTTGGTCAAATGTTTTGGGTCTCCTTCCACAAGCTTCTCACAATAGTTTGCAGGAATTTTGGCCCATTCCTCCTGACAGAATTGGTGTAACTGAGTCAGATTTGTAGGCTGTCTTGCTCGCACAAGCTTTTTCAACTCTGCCCACAAATTTTCTATAGGATTGAGCTCAGGGCTTTGTGATGGCCACTCCAAAACATTCACTCTGTTCTCCTTAAAGCACATTATAACTACGTTGGCAGTATGCTTAGGGTCATGGTCTGTTTGGAAGACCCATTTGTGGCCAAGTTTTAATTTCCTGGCTGATGTCTTGAGATGTTGCTTCAGTATTTCTACATAATGTTCTTTCTTCATGATCCCATCTATGCTGTGAAGTGGACCAGTCCCTCCTGCAGCAAAACACCCCCACAACATGATGCTGCCGCCCCCATACTTCACAGTTGGGATGGTGTTCCTAGGCTTGTAAGCTTTCCCCTTTGTCCTCCAAATGTAACACTGGTCATTATGGCCAAACAGTTCAATCTTAGCTTTATCAGACCACAGCACATGTCTCCAAACATTATTCTTTTCCCAGTGTAGTTTAGCAAATTGTAATCTGGCTTTTGTGTTGATTCTGGCTTGTTGATTTTCCCATGTTGTCACACAAGGAAGCAGTGTGTTTGAGGTTTTCCTTAAATACTATTCTACAGTTGTGCCTCCAATGAACTCAAATGTTGTCAATTAGCCAATCAGAAACTTCCAAAACCTTGTTGACACCATCATCTGAGCTTTTTCAGAGGCTTAATAATCTTATTGTATGTAAACTTGACTTTCAAGAAAAGTTATAACAATTTCTCCAAAAATATCTCTCATTATTCTGCTATTAAGCAGAACAGAAACAAATGTGATCATCCTAACTTACCTAAAAGAGGAAAAGTTTAGTCACATTAACATCTGACTTTTATGTGCCTTTTTATACAGTGTATGGACACTTCTGCTTTCAACTGTATTTATTATATCATCTTTGCATCAAATTACAAAAAATGAATGGACAAACGCTTGTGTGTAGTGCAGTGTGTATGGATGCAGGACAGTAAATCTGACATGATTCTCTCTTCTGTCTGCTGTTATCAGTCTTACACTATTGTTTTCCTCTTTCTGAAAGTCTTGATTTTCCCGTTCACTATGATCTAAGTTTACCAACTAGCAACTATTCTGCTGCTGAGAAACCTGGACATGTGAAAAGGCCCCATGGGTTTGAATAAAAGGTTTCAATGTCTGTCCAAACAGACAAACCGAACGAACAAAGCCACTAGATAGATCTCACATTGAAATACTGAGGTAGTTTTAAAGCCGCTTGACTTTTAATGTGTGTGT
Source organism: Danio kyathit (assembly GCA_903798195.1). Classification (NCBI taxonomy): domain Eukaryota; kingdom Metazoa; phylum Chordata; class Actinopteri; order Cypriniformes; family Danionidae; genus Danio; species Danio kyathit. The sequence continues at coordinate 83,338,103 of LR812523.1, read as the reverse complement.
GTAGGTGTAGATGTGTGTGCGTGCAGATGCAGTCTGCGTTGGTGTGTGTCTGCATGAGTCTCAGCAGCAGTGCAGCCCCGTCGCTCACTGCAGGACGCCTGATTTTCTCTGATGTAAACGCTGTGTGAGTGTGTGCTTTATGGGCTGCGGGAGGGCACACACACACACAGCAGAAACACTCACTGCCGTGATCCATGACAGGACGCTGATATGTTTATAAATGATAGTTTGTCCTGGTTATCTTTCTGCCACTGAAGATTGGCGTTTATCTGAAATGAGCCTCACAGTGACGCCTATGCAGCGTATCTGACACTGAATCTCTGGAGATGCTGGAGGATTATTAAAGCTGTTTGTGAAGCCATGAGTCATTCATATTATTGCTCATGCTTAGGGTTTGGTGTTTGTTCAAATAGTAATGCAGGTGTACTGTCTGTCTGTCTATTTCTTCATCCATATCAAGGCTGCGTAAATGTTTTATGGGGGAAAGCCATCCATCCGTCCATCCATCCACCCATCCATCTACCCATCCATCCATCCATCCATCCATCCATCTGTCCATCTACCCATCCATCCATCCATCCATCCATCCATCAATCAATCAATCAATCAATCAATCAATCAATCAATCAATCAATCAATCAATCAATCAATCAATCAATCAATCAATCAATCAATCAATCAATCAATCAATCAATCAATCAATCAATCAATCAATCAATCAATCAATCAACCAATCAATCAATCAATCAATCAATCAGTCCGTCTGTCGAGGCTGCAAAATGTTTTATGGGGGAATGCCATCCATCTGTCTGTATATCTGTCTTTTGGTCCATTTTTCTATCCATCTGTCAATCTATTCATCTATCCATCTAATTAAATATTTTTGTATATCATTTAATCTAATTTATTTAGACATATATGTATATATTTGTAATTGCAATGGTTGTAAAAAATAATTAAATAAATGAATGCATTCATAATAAAATAAATAAATAAATAAACAGGTAAATTAATTATTTAATGCAAAAATAAATGCATAAATAAATAAATGAATGCATAGATAAATAAATAAATAAATGCATAAATGCATAAATAAATAAATAAATAAATGCATCAATAAATAAATAAATAAATAAATAAATACACAAATACATAAATAAATAAATAAATAAATAAGTAAATAAATTAATAAATGCATAAATAAATACATAAATTAATAATAAATGTGTAAATAAATGAATGCATAAATAAATAAATAAATAAATAAATAAATAAGTAAATAAATTAATAAATGCATAAATAAATAAATAAATAAATGCATACATAAATAAATAAATAAGTAAATTAATAATAAATGCGTAAATAAATAAATAAATGAATGCATAAATAAATAAATAAATAAATAAATAAATAAATACATTAAAAAATATTTTAAAAATATTAAATAAATAAATAAATAAATAAATAAATAAATGAATAAATATTTTTTGCAATATTTTGAAATATGCTGGATATCTGGATTCTCCATATATAAAATGTCATCGATGTAATTTGCATATATTTCTGCATGTATTATGTTTTTTTATTGCATGACTAACATCAGGGTATCTTTGCTATAACTTTGACGCCAATGATTTTCCAGAGATTTTCAGTCAGGTGTATGCTACACAGAGACTGCACAAAGATCTAGTATTGAACTGACAAGTGGGTTTATATTTACCAGGAGTTTTTACAGTGCATTTATGAAGTGCCCTTTACAGGCAATGCATCATTTGAATTCTTTAAGACTCCAAACCTGAAAACTAAGCAGAAATTGCATGCACTCATCAAATATTTCACCTCGAGTCTGCCTGCATTTTACAGCAGTGGAGTTCAGACGGCGTGCTTTAATTTTAATTTTTGAGCTGAAACATTTATCAGAGCCGAGCCACGAGGAGGTGCTGACCTGAAAAGCATGCACATTGTGTTAAAGTACACATGAAATCAAAACTAAACATATTTGATGTTGTTAGCTCACATTGCTAGTTTTGTGGTGAACAAAATCTGTGCATGTCATTAAGAAAAAAAAATAAAGTTTGCCCTTGAAAACTTTGTTTTGTTTTTAGTAAAAGAGCCCCTATTATGCATTATAAATGGCATGTTTTGGTTTTGGGGGTCTCCAACAACAGGCTGATCTGCTTTCAAGGTATAAAAAAAAAAACACTTTCGTTATTTTATAATGTGCATTTATTTTTACTTAATTATCCCAGCGACTCCCATATGAATCGTTCAGTGATTTTTTTGTTTCCAAACCCCTCCTTAGCGCGAAGCTAATCTACGCTGATTGGTCCGATGAACCAGTCTATTGCGATTGGTTGACTTGGTTCAGCGGGAGACAGAGAGAAACGCCCACCACGGCTATGAAGTAGCACACAGAGTATGTGAGAGCCCAATGCAGGAATGCATTAAAGCAATTCAATTAAACACCAGCATATTACTCTACTCTTATACCTAACCCTGAGTAATAACAAAGACACACATTCAGTATTAATCCACACAGTGGCAAAAGCTGAACTGTTTTGAAACTTGACTGTTCGCGTGTGAGGAACAGCTAATGGTGGGCATAGCAAAGACAAACGGAAGAGGATCGCCAGTTAAGAAACGCATTTGGTAACACTTTATAATAACTACAGAGATTTACAATAGATGGATATATGTACAGGTTGCTAATAATAATCAGAAGTGTGCAGATATATAAACATAATTACAAATGTACATGTGCAGTGGGTATGTACAGTTCAAATAAATGAATCAGTGCAATGAATATGTGCAATTTTTAAATGTGCAAATGTTAAATAGTGCAGTGATTATGAGGAGTATGAGTTATGAGGAGAGTGGGGGGTGTATTAGGAGGGCAAAGGAGTCAGTGGGGGGTAGAGTTCAAAAGGGAGACAGCTCTGGGGAAAAAGCTGTTCCTTAGTCTACTGGTTTTTGTCCGGGGGAGCCTGAAGCGCCTGCCGGAAAGGCAGAAGAGAAGACAGTTTGTGAGCAGGGTGAGAGGAATCTTTAAGAATACTGCGTGCTCGGCGCAGACAGTGTTTCTTCTGGATGTCCTCTATGGCTGGCAGTGTGGTCCCTGTGATGCGTTGGGCAGTTTTCACCACCCGCTGCAGTGCCTTACACTCCGCAACAGAGCAGCTTCCATACCAGACTGTGACACAGTTCGTCAGGATGCTTTCTATTGTGCAGCGGTAGAAGTTCACCAAGACGGCTGATGACAGCTGGTTCTTCTTAAGTTGCCTTAAGAAAAATAGGCGCTGGTGAGCCTTCTTGACCAGGCTGGAGGTGTTGGTGGTCCAGGAAAAGTCCTTTGAGAAAAGGTTCCCCAGGAACTTGAAGGATGAGACAGGCTCAACGGCCATCCCATTGATGTGGATGGGATCATGTGAGCCTGTTCGTCCCTTCCTGAAGTCCACAATGAGCTCCTTGGTCTTGTCGGTGTTAAGGAGCAGATTATTGTCGGTGCACCAAGTGGCCAGATGCTGTATCTCCTCCCTGTAGGCAGTCTCATCATTGTTGCTGATTAGACCAATCACTGTGGTGTCATCTGCAAACTTGATGATGATGATGATGATGATGATGATACTATATTCAGGCATATAGTAATGGTTACTATGTATGTTAATAAATGCTTTATTAACTCAACTTCAGTTTTGTGACCTAATCTAAAGTGAGGACTATTTATGCTTTGTAAAGCCCTTATAAATGACAATTAAAGGCTTAGTATCAAATTAACTTTAAATCTTTGTAATCCTATCTAAAAAACAAAATTACTGTAAACTTTAAACATTGCTAAATAACAGGAGTGTCTAAATACAATTAGAAATAAATACAATTACATAAAATTGTATAGTCCCTTTATTAATCCGGGGTCGCCACAGTGGAATGAACCGCCAACTTATCCAGCACATATTTTACGCAGCAGATGCCCTTCCAGCCGCAACCCATTTCTGGGAAATACCCACACACACTCATTCACACACATACACTATGGACAATTTAGCCTACCCAATTCCCCTGTACCACATGTCTTGGGACTGTGGGGGAAACCAGAGCACCTGGAGGAAACCCACGCGAACGCAGGGAGAACATGCAAACTCCACACAGAAACGCCAACTGACCCAGCTGAGGCTCAAACCAGCGACCTTCTTGCTGTGAGGCGACAGCACTACCTACTGCGCCACTGCGTCGCCCAAAACAACAACAATATATTAATTTAACAGAATATTATAATACAACATTTCAATGTTATTCAGCAATGTTTAACCTGCACAGTAATTTTATTTTAGTTAAGATTGCAATTATTTTTCGTTTGATGCAGTTTCATTTGTGCATCTTCAAATGAATAGACATTATCTTTTTTTTTCCTGTTTAGAATAGAACTGAGCCTTTATTTGTCATTTATCAGGGATTTATAAAGCATAAATAGTCCTCACTTTAGATTAGGTCACAAAACTGGACGAAGTTGACTTAATAAAGCATTCATTAACACACAAATGAACTATTACTATATGCCTGAATAATAAAATGTTAATTTCAATAGTTTATTAATCATTTACTTACGCATTCTGAATGATCTTAAAAGCCTAAAATCTATTCTTAAATGACTTTTGTAAATAATGCAATACCTAATTAAGTAATGAAAGAATAATCATTAACAAAGTATGAAAACACAATCATTAAGCACATTAGAAATGTGCCTGTTAGTCACGAATACAGCATCTGTACCTGTATTTATAAACTGCTTACTAACATCTGTTAATGTAGAGAATGCTTAATAAATGATTCATAGTGTGTAGTTATTATAAAGTGTTACCACGCATTTAAATTGCTAAAGGAATAAGCACTTGTCACGTTTTCAACGTGGTTTTGAACGCAATATGTGAAACTCCCCATACAGATTTAACCTGACAGATACAGTACAAGCACTGATCTACTGTATAATAGATGTGATTACAAGCCACGCGGAGCGATTACAAGTTACAACACACAATTAAACACATCTTTTGCAAACTACAGAAAACGAGGCAACAATTTAATGACACTTACATGTTATGATCCGGAGGAAGAAGAAACTGGTCCATATGAACTGCAACAGTTACTGATAAAGTCCCTGTCAAAGTCTGACAACGTCTCATACATAATAGTCTCTGCTGCTCCTTCCTTAATAGCAAACGGCAGACGAATCCTACGTTGCAGCATAGGTTATTGTATCAATCATCAGAAAAATGACGGTAACAAACACAGCACACGGTTGGCTATACTGTGGAGGTGTTGTAAAAATGAACTTTAACCCTTTATTCTCCACAGCCGAGTCTCCATCTGTCAGTGATCGACATCTTCATTCATGATCAGTCCTATGATCCCCCGCGCTCCGCTAGTGTCTGAAGGGAAAGGCGCGTTCACGTTTTACCGGAACCGACACTTCACATTTGGTGATGTACCGTATCGACGTCGATGCATTCAGGGAAAAGATCCGAACCCAACACGATTCATGTATTCGACTATTTCGTTAAAGAATCAATAGTTTTAAACACGGTGTCAGATGTAAACCTCAGCTGGATGTTTTCATTCACTCAGAGCTGTGTTAAGCCTGGTTTATACTTCTGCGTCAAGTGATCGGCGTGATCCATGGCACATGCAACGCGCGTAGCTGTGCATTCATACTTCTGCGCGCTGTTTCTGTTCCTCTGCAATAACACTTCCGAAACGCTAGTTGGCACTGAGGTGTTTATGTTCCTCTGTGTCGAGTTTCTTTGCTGGTGTTTTGTTTTTTCTGAACGCTTCCTTAATGTACAAGTGGCTCAAATTTGCTCATTTTGAGGTGGGAACCAGCAGATATGCAACAACTTTAATCATAAGGTAAACACAAAACAAAACTTTCCATCTGAAGCTCCTTCACGGGACTCCACACTTGTAAACAATCGCTCCATTGGGCTTGCGCGGCTCTCGATCCCGCCCACACTCGTCAGCACTACCAAGCCGACCAATCACAGAGCTTGTGCTACGCGTCATTGCGACGTGTAGTTACATTTTTGGAGAGGTGCGCGTCAGCAACGCCCACAGCCATGGCGAGGGCTATGCATCCAAGCGTAGGCAGCGCCGTAGCACACACTTGCGCTTGACGCAGAAGTATAAATCGGCCTTTACACTTTGCATGGAAGCTCATTTTCAAAAACCCAGAATAGGGGCTCTTTAAATCCTCAGATTAGGTCTGTCTGAGGTATTGGGGCGGGGCTAATATACTTAACCACGCCCCCCAGCAGTCAGTTTTGACATCGTTATTACAATAAACAGAAATGGTGAGGAGGAGGAGTCTGTTAGGTTGTAATAACTCCCCCCAAACACTTTTCCCCATCTTTCTGAATGAAACGTCTACTTTACTACATCCAATCAGCTCGCAGTAGAAAAAATAAGTCACACCCACTGTTTTCTCATTTAATATTCTGCATCACAATACCAGAAAAAATGGTCGCAGCTTTCAGTTCATGTGGACTTGAAAACCTCACACTTCACCATTGCTAAACAGTATTCAAATGAATGCACTTGCAAAAATAAAATCCACTTGCAGAAGTTGAAAAGTACAGCGCGCTTCACTCCTCCACTGGTGCCCAGGCCATAAATCATGTGTCTTCAGTCGACTTGTGCAGGTTAGATGTGTGGTTTCTAGGAAATGGAGCCTGACGCTGTGCAGAAACTCGTGCGCACCATTATCCAGAAACCCTCCAGCTCAGCAAATGACAGAAAGCGCTTTGCTCAGATGTGTGTTAGAAATACTGTAGGTGTTAAAAGTCACCGCCTGCTGATTTTAAGAGCAGTTTCCTCCTATATAGGTGAGATGTTAATACAGAGACACCGGTTTAATAATCTAGCATTCATATTACTGTAAGCCCTAGTGTATCGTTAACATTGTCCTGATTGTTATTGTTATTAAAGGGACAGTTAACAAACATTTATTTTTCATGTTTGCTCATTTAGAAGATTTATTTTTTTCAAATGAGTATGATTAAGGTATGCTTTTTTTAAGTGCTGTTGTTAGAGGATCAAGTGTTGACAGATAGAAAAAACACACACACTTAGAATACACATTTCAGTTAAGATATAATATTATATGTTTTTACAATTAATATTTAGGATAAATAAGAAAACTTTTATTTATTTATTTATTTATTTATTTATTTATTTATTTATTTATTTATTTATTTATTTATTTATTTATTTATTTATTTGTTTGTTTATTTGGTTATTTATTTATTTATTTATTTATTTATTTATTTGTTTGTTTATTTGGTTATTTATTTATTTATTTATTTATTTATTTATTTATTTATTTATTTATTTGTTTGTTTATTTGGTTATTTATTTATTTATTTATTTATTTATTTTTGTGTTTATTTTTGTATTTATTTATTTATTTGTTTATTTTTGTATTTATTTATTTATTTATTCATTTATTTGTTTATTTATTTGTTTATTAATTTATGTATTTATTTATTTATTTATTTATTTATTAATTAATTAATTTATTTGCATTTATTTATTATTATTATTATTATTATTATTATTATTATTATTAATAATAATAATAATAATAATAATAATAATAACAATAATAATAATAATAATAATAATAATAATAACAATAATAATAATAATAATAATAATAATAATAATAATAATAACAATAATAATAACAATAACAATAATAATAATAATAATAATAATAATAATTTATTTTTTAAAATAGGGCCTTTAAAACGCTCAAAGCGCTTTACACAAAAAAAAGATACAGATATACAAACAGTTAAGAATAACAGTAAAATTGAATCATTCAAAATAAAACATTCAAAATTGATAAGACATGCAAATATCTAGAAACATAAAACAAACCAAGAATGCACACCTCATGAATAGGCGAGTGTAAAGTAGTGTGTTTTCAAGGATGATTTAAATGATTCAGCGTGTCTAATGTTATAGAGGGGAGAATTCCAGAGCCTCGGAGCCAGGGATGAGAAAGCCCTGTCACCCATAGAGCGCAGATGACTGAAGGGGACTGTTAAAAAAACTATGAGGAACAGAGGTCATGTGAAGGGGTGTACCATGTTAATAGTTCAGACAGATAGCGTGGAGCTAAACCATGCAGGGCCTTGTATGTAAGCATGAGGATTTTAAAATTAATACAGAATCTGACTGGTAGCCAATGGAGAGATTCCAAAACCGGAGTAATGTGGTCTCTGATAGGTCCCTGTCAGAATTCTGGCTGCAGAGTTTTGAACATATTGTAGTTTATTTATGTATTGCATTAATTAATTAATTAATTAATTAATTAATTAATTAATTAATTAATTAATTAATTAATTAATTAATTAATTAATTAATTAATTAATTAATTAATTTATTTATTTACACGCACTTATTTATTTGTTTATTTATGTATGTATTTATTTGTTTGTTTATTTATTTATATGCATTTATTTATTTGCATTTATTTTTATATAATTTTTAAATTAATTAATTAATTAATTTATTTATAGGCATTTATTTATTTGCATTTATTTATTTATATGAATTTATTTATTTATTAATTTATTTATATTGATTTATGTATATTCATTTGTTTATTTATTTATTCATTTATTTGTATGAATTTTTTTATTTTCATTCATTTTATTTATATGAATTTATTTATTTATTTATTTATTTATTTATTTATTTGCATTTATTTATTTATATTAATTTATTTATTTATATGAATTTATTTTTATTCATTTGATTATTTATTTATTCATTTATTAATTTATTTATTTGTGTTTATTTATTTATTTATTTGTGTTTATTTATTTGTTTATTTATTCATGAATTGATTCATAAATTCAATTATGTATTTATTTAGTTGTTTATGTATTCATGCATTTATTCATGCATTTCTTTATAAATAAATAATTAATTAATTAATTTATTTATTTATTTATGCATTTATTTATCAATTTAGTTATGCATTTATTTATTTTCAAAATGTTTGAATTTGAATTGAAAGAAGAGATAATATGGTGCATTGACCTATTTAGTATATGCACTCGAGTATATAACTTGAATTTGTGTATTTACTGAATTGTATTTTTGTTCCTGTTAGTATTGTTTTTTTGTTGTTGTTTATTTGTATTTTGGGAATTTTATTAGCCTTTTTGACTGCAGTTTTCATTCATTCATTCATTCATTCATTCATTCATTCATTCATTCATTCATTCATTCATTTATTCATTCATCAATTTAATGTTATCTTCCTGTAATTTTATCCAGTAATATAATTGAAATCTGTATCCATTCATTCATCCATTCATTCATCCATTCATTCATGCTTTCATTCATTCATTAATTCATTAATCAATTTAATGTTATCTTCCTGTCATTTTATCCAATTATATAATTGAAATCTGTATTAAATAATTAATTAATTCATTCATTCATTCATTCATCAATTTAATATTATCTTCCTGTCATTTTATCCAATTGTATAATTGAAATGTGTATTCATTCATTCATTCATTCATTCATTCATTCATTCATCAATTTAATGTTATCTTCTTGTCATTTTATTCGATCTTGTAATTGAAATGTGTATTCATTCATTCATTATTCAATAATTAATCAATTAATTAATTCATTCATTCATTCATCATTTTAATGTTATCTTCCTGTCATTTTATCTGATCGTATAATTGAAATGTGTATTAAGTTTGAGTCCTCTTTCTGTGGAAATATGCAGGGAAATGAGAAAAGATAAAATAAGTGCATTTGCATGTTCCTCTCCCAGGGATTTGTAGCTATCTTAGGCTTTACATAATTAATGAACTTACACACATAATACTGGTAATTATTCAGAGTCGAGCAGCAGTGCAGTGATACAAATGAGTGTTTATGCATCAGCGCTGGGCTTTCAATGAATTTCTGATGTCGAACAGACTTCAGCAGCAGGAGCCAAAAAACGCACAACAAAACATTTCTTCATCAGCAACATTTAATGCAGGCGAAGATGCTCCAGAGTGTGCTGAAATCCTAAGCCAATTTCTGACCTCCAGAGATTCATAGTGTTTATGAATCACTGCGCTAATGTCACATTCATTACAGACGTCAAAGGTAAAATGTAACATTCATTCATTCATTCATTCATTCATTCATTCATTCATTCATTCATTCATTCATTCATTCATTCATATAGTAAATCTTTAATTTCATTCATTAATTTGACCAATCAATTGTTCGTCCGTTCATTCATTCATTCATTCATTCATTCATTCATTCATTCATTCATTCATATAGTAAATCATTAATTTCATTCATTAATTTGACCAATCAATTGTTCGTCCGTTCATTCATTCATTCATTCATTCATTCATTCATTCATTCATTCATTCATTCATTCAATTTTAAATTCAGTCAATCATTAACTTTATTCATTAATTTAGTAATTCAGACAATCATTAATTTAATTCACTCATGCATTCATTCATTCATTCATTTTTTGCATTCATTCAGTCACTTATTCTTTCACTTGCTCACATCCTCACGCAGTCATTCATTCATTCATTCATTCATTCATTCATTCATTCATTCATTCATTCATTCATTCATTATTACTCACTCATTCACTCACTCAGCAGCATGAGCCAAAACACAAACAACACACAAATATTAAATTCATCACAGTCCAAGGAAAAATGTAACATTCATTCATTCATTCATTCATTCCTTCATACATTCATCCACTCACTCACACATTCATTCACTTAATCGCAACCTCACTCATTCAGTCACTCATTCATTCACTTGCTCACACCCTTACTCAATCATTCACTCACTCATTCATTATTCATACATTTACTCACATTGTCACTCTCTCATTCACTCACCTACTCACTCACTTAGCAGCATGAGCCAAAACACACACAACACACAAAACATCAAATTCATTACAAAGTTAAAGATAAAATGGAACATTCATTTATTCATCCATTCATTCATTCATCCACTCACACACTCAGTCATTAATTAATTCACTCTGTCACACCCTCACTCATTCTTTCATTCATTCAGTCACTCATTTATTAACTTGCTTACACCCTCACTCACTCATTCATTCACTCATTAATTCATACATTCACTTACATCATCACTCACTCATTCACTCACTTACTCACTCAGGAGCCTGAGCAAAAACACACACAGCACACAAAACATCAAATCCATTACAAAATCAAAGGTAAAATGTAGCATTCATTCACTCACTCACTCACACCATCACAAACTCACTCATTCAATTACTCACTCTCATCCATTTATTCACTCGCTTATTCATTCATTCATTCACACCCCCACTCAAAAATGAACTCACTTCCTCACTTATTCACCCACTTACTCACTTCTTTACACCATCACTCACTCATTAATTCATTCACTTACTCATTCCCTCACTTATCAATTCATTGACTCACTTTCTTACACCCTCATCCATTCATTCACTCGCTCACATACACCCTCATTCACTTGTTAATTTATTCATTCACTCACTCAAAGACACCCTCACTCATTCATCCATCCATCCATTTACTTACTCATACATTCCTTCACTTACTCACTTGTTCATTTGTTTGTTTATTCGTTCGTTGGTTGGTTAGTTCTTGCTCACTCACTCACTCATTTATTCATTCATGCATTTACTCACAAACAACATCACTCATTCATTCATTCTTTCATCGGTTTGTCTGTTTGTCAGTTAGTTAGTTTGTTTATTTACTTGCTTGCTCGCTCATTCATTCGTTCAATCACTTACTCACACCCTTATCCATTCATTCACTCACTCACTCACTCACTCACTCACTCACTCACTCACAAACAACATCACTCATTCATTCATTCATCGGTTTGTCTGTTTGTCAGTTAGTTAGTTTGTTTATTTACTTGCTTGCTCGCTCATTCATTCGTTCAATCACTTACTCACACCCTTATCCATTCATTCACTCACTCACTCACTCACTCACTCACTCACTCACTCACTCACTCACTCACTCACAAACAACATCACTCATTCATTCATTCATCGTTTTGTCTGTTTGTCAGTTAGTTCGTTTATTTACTTGCTTGCTCGCTAATTCATTCGTTCAATCACTTACTTACACCCTTATCCATTCATTGACTCACTCACTCACTCACTCACTCACTTACAAACAACATCACTCATTCATTCATTCATCGGTTTGTCTGTTTCTCAGTTAGTTCGTTTGTTTATTTACTTGCTTGCTTGCTTATTCATTCGTTCAATCACTTACTCACATCCTTATCCATTCATTCACTCACTCACTCACTCACTCACAAACAACATCACCCATTCGTTCATTCATCAATTTGTCTATTTGTCAGTTAGTTCGTTTGTTTATTTACTTGCTTGCTCACCCATTCATTCGTTCAATCACTTACTCACACCCTTATCCATTCATTCACTCACTCACTCACTCACAAACAACATCACTCATTCATTCATTCATTCATCGGTTTGTCTGTTTCTCAGTTAGTTAGTTTGTTTATTTACTTGCTTGCTCGCTTATTCATTCGTTCAATCACTTACTCACATCCTTATCCATTCATTCACTCACTCACTCACAAACAACATCACCCATTCATTCATTCATCAATTTGTCTATTTGTCAGTTAGTTCGTTTGTTTATTTATTTGCTTGCTCACCCATTCATTCGTTCAATCACTTACTCACACCCTTATCCATTCATTCACTCACTCACTCACTCACTCACAAACAACATCACTCATTCATTCATTCATTCCTTCATTCATAGTTTTGTCTGTTTGTCAGTTAGTTTGTTTATTTACTTGCTTGCTCGCTCATTCATTCGTTCAATCAATTACTTACACCCTTATCCATTCATTGACTCACTCACTCACAAACAACATCACTCATTTATTCATTCATTCATCAATTTGTTCGTTTGTCAGTTAGTTCATTTGTTTATTTACTTGCTTGCTCACCCATTCATTTGTTCAATCACTTACACCCTTATCCATTAATTCACTCACTCACTCACTCACTCACTCACTCACTCACTCACTCACTCACTCACAAACAACATCACTCATTCATTCATTTATTCATTCATTCATTCATTCATTCATTCATTCATTCATTCATTCATCGTTTTGTCTGTTTGTCAGTTAGTTTGTTTATTTACTTGCTTGCTCGCCCATTCATTCGTTCACTCACTCACTCACTCACTCACTCACTCACTCACTCACTCACTCACAAACAACCTCACTCATTCATTAATCTGTTTGTTCGCAAGTTAGTTAGTTAGTTAGTTAGTTAGTTAGTTAGTTAGTTAGTTAGTTAGTTAGTTAGTTCTTTACTTGCTTGCTAGCATCTCTCAACTGACTTAAACTGATGGTCAGGAAAGTCGTTTGTCCAGTGTTTGCATAAAACCGAA
>LR812523.1:83317074-83319574 GCA_903798195.1 Danio kyathit | reverse complement strand
ATGAGCCCAAGGTTCCCGCCTGGTCAATGAGTGTTAGGAGGGATACGAGATCAGGTGTTTCTCGAGTGACCCCCCCCCCCCACCCGACGGCCCAATCCTCAGGCTAATATCTGATTGATAATGTATGTATGCGTTAAGTGCTTATGACTGTATTACAATACATGTTTCTTAGACTGTGGGAGGAAACCGGAGGAAACCCACGCAAACACGGGGAGAACATGCAAACTCCGCGCAGGGAGTGCCGACTGGCTCTATTGGAATTTGAATCTGTGGCCTTCTTGCTGCGAGGCATCAGTGCTAGCCACTGAGCCACCGTATTGCCCGATCATGAAAGAGGACGAGGAAAGGATAGGGGGAGGGGCGAGGGTTTTCCAAAAACAAAGATATTGAATGGAGTTTAGGTAGGGTATTTATAGTAGTTATAGAATGATCTGATAGGCTAGCTAATGATTAGCGATGAGGATCGGCTGTAGTCGATCATATCACATGCTCCTCTCGAACTTAAGCCGCGGTCACACTGCACTTTTCTCCCCATAGACTTCCATTCATACGCACGCGAATGCGTCAGACCGGAAATGCAAGGTCATGCGTCGAGTTTCGCAGGTTGCTGCAGTGCAAAGTTCAAGCTTGGTGAACTCTGACCTGCGAAATCGCATCACTTGACTGCATGAGATCAATCCAGGATCAAAACATGACCTCTCTGAACAGAAATTTAAAACATGGAGCAATCGCACGCTTTTTTAAATGTCTAATCATCTTGTTTAATCCCGCCCCTTTTCGCAGCGCCGTGCGACAGAATTTCGCAAGCTCAAACTCTAGTGTGACTGCGGCTTAACACTTGCCATGTGACAACAGTCCCACTCCCACCTGCGTGTAGAAACAGGTACTGCTGAACAGCTGACTATTTAATTACCCGACACATACGCTGCGTTAAGGGAAATGCGCGTGATGTATGTGGTAATTTTAAATACTTAGATAATAAAATTAATGTTATACAACCTAATTTTTATTTAAATGCAACACATTCCAAAAGATCAGGGGCTTTTGATAATACATAAGAGGCTTAAGCCCCCAAAGCCCCCCCCCCCTCGCAACACCACTGCAGTGTAATGCAATAATGTGCACTTTTAGTAAAGCTGCTTTGAAACAATAATTATTGTAAAAAGTGCTATACTAATTAATTTGAATTGAATTGATCAAGTTTCTTGCACCTTTAGAGCTGCCTTAGAGAGAAATTATCCTGAAGATTTGTCCCTCCATTTCATGAACATTTTGAAAGTTTATCAAATAGCCATTTTCAAAGCAAACCAACGCCTGTCTTCACTGTCGATAAAATTAATCTTGTTAAATGTGCGTCTGAACGGCTGCATGTTTAATGTGTTTCTCTCTGTTTTTCATATTGGCTCTCGGGGAGTTTGTTAATGGCATGTTTGGTGTGGGAACGTAAAGTTGAATTCTGAAAACAAGAAAAATCAATGGAGGGTTCATTACCGGGCCGAGCCCAAAGTAACCGATAATGATAAAATCAATTTCAATTCAGACTTCATATCGGGCAAGAACATTTCTCTGATATTATTGAGTTATTGCTAAGTGCTTGAAGAGCTTCCCTCTTAAATGGACTCAATGAGTCGGTGGTTGTGCTGGATGTGGGTTCACTCATGCCAATGCAGTCCAGAGATGATTATAAACAAGACATATTAGACGGTGAGTCAGTGGTATTTGCAACCGCAAGAGACAGAAAGATTGTGAATGATTCCAGTGGGCATGTTGTTTACCAGTAATGCAACATCTCCTGCCATGTTAACACTCACAGATCTGCTCTGCGAATGAAGACTACTCACTAAACAACTCACTTGATTTGGCTTTCAAAGATCATCATGGGTTTTTTTGCAGACTGAACTCTGAAGAAATACAACCCTTAATTTTAAAAACACCATTCTTCAAAACGGAACATTCTCTGTGTTGCTTAGAAAAAAATAAACAATAATGCACAAGAGTGACAGCAGATCAATAAACACACTACAGTTTGACAAATATTGCAGCTGTTGGACAACATAATGTACTTTTGAGGCTTTTTAAGGCTAAAATGTAGTTGTTTAGATTGCAACTATGCAGTTTATTTATAAGGATAGTGCCTGTTTTAAAATATTTATAATTTCGGAGATTCAGGGCGTCGGCGGCCATCAGCCTGTCATACTGAGCAGAGCAAAGACGGTTGACGTTCCGCCACAAGATGGCAACAGAGGCTGCATAGTAAGTCCTTAAGTGAGACAAACTCATCGTAATTTCAAACTACAGCTGATCAAATCATTATAAAACTAGTAAGTGTCTTTCTAAGTCAGTCTCTCTCTCTTTTGCATGTTGTAGTGCTGTATTTATACCACAGTAATCTGCTAGTGTTTGCTTTGCTCTGACTTTTCAGTGTTAATTATTGTGATCTTCCGATTGCAACAGAGAAATACTGGGAAATCTCTGGAGACTGATGATATTTCATGCTGTT
>LR812523.1:83307074-83314574 GCA_903798195.1 Danio kyathit | reverse complement strand
GTTGCGGGACAATGGCAGGGGGTCGCTTGGTGATTTCCAAAAGTCAAATAAATTTTAATAAACTGTTAGAAATACCATATTTAATTCATATAACCCAGTAAAGATAGTTAATAGTTACATTAAAGAAACAGCAAAAACAACATACAAATAAAAATCCATCAACCTTTCAGTTGTTTTTTCTATTGGATTTCGACCCCTTTAGATTAAGCACACAACAATAGCGTCAGCTGCAGCAGATTGATTTTATTGAACCAGGTTAAATGTTCTGACAACTTTTATGTCACTCTAACACATTAAATATAAGAAATTTTAAGGTTAATAATAAATTACACACAGTTGAAGTCTGAATTATTAGCCCCCCTTTGTTTTTGTTTTATTTTTCTCTTTTAAATATTTCCCAAGGAAATTTTCACAGTATGTCTGATACTATTTTTTCTTCTGGAGAAAGTCTTATTTGTTTAATTTCAGCTAGAAAAAAAAAAGTTTTTATTTTATTTTTTTAACATTTTAAGGTCAATATTATTAGCCCCTTTAAGCTATATTTGTTTTGGATTGTCTACAGAACAAACCACTGTTATACAATAACTTGCCTAATTACCCTAACCTGCCTAGTTACCCTAATTAACCTAGTTAAGCCTTTAAATGTCACTTTAAGCTGTATAGAAGTGTCTTGAAAAATATCTAGTCTAATATTATTTACTGTCATCATGGCAAAGATAAAATAAATCAGTTATTAGAGATGAGTTATTAAAACTATTATGTTTACAAATGTGCTGAAAAAAATCTTCTCTCTGTTAAACAGAAATTGGGAAAAAATAAACAGGGGGGCTAATAATTCTGACTTCAACTGTATATATGTAAGGTATAATCAACGGTTTTTCGTGCGTTAAAGGATTTTAATGCACGACGTGGAGGCTTATTCCATTTGCAAAGTAGGCGTAAGTTTAATATATATATATATATATATATATATATATATATATATATATATATATATATATATATATATATATACATATATATATATATATTTGACTGCTGCAGTTTTGTGAATATGTTCATGTTTACATATAGACCTATAGTTGTTCAATTCAATTCATGTTTATTTATATAGCACTTTTAAATGTAGATTGTGTCAAAGCAGCTTTACACAGAAGTTGTAGTAAAGTCCAGATTTCAGAGTTGAAGTTCAGTTCAGTTCAGTGTGGTTTAAATTTCACTGCTGAAAGTCCAAACACTTAAAAGAAAATGCATCGACGCACAGCATCACCAGTCCCGATCTGAGCAAGCCAGTGGCAACAGTGGCGAGAAACAAAAACTTCACCAAATGACGAAGTGAAAGGGAAAAAAAAATCTTGAGAGAAAGCAGGCTCAGTTGGGCACGATCATTAATCTTCTGGCCAAACTTCCTGTGTGCAAAGTTTGTATATTTGTGTGTGCAACGTTTGTAAATGTATAACCACTTTCGAGAAAAATGAGGATTGCGAGTCACTGACATTGTTATTTTGGGGGACTGAAAAGTTTGTGAACCCCTGGTCTACAGAACAAACCACT
Organism: Danio kyathit; assembly: GCA_903798195.1. Classification (NCBI taxonomy): domain Eukaryota; kingdom Metazoa; phylum Chordata; class Actinopteri; order Cypriniformes; family Danionidae; genus Danio; species Danio kyathit. The sequence continues at coordinate 83,313,020 of LR812523.1, read as the reverse complement.
GTTATACAATGACTTGCCTAATTACTCTATCTTTACCCTAATTAACCTAGTTAAGCCTTTAAATGTCACTTTAAGCTGAATACTAGTGTCTTGAAGAATATCTAGTCTAATATGTGCTGTCATCATGACAAAGAGAAAATACATCAGTTATTATTCATTCATCCATTTTCCTTTGGCTTAGTCCCTTATTAATCAGAGGTCGCCACAGCGGAATGAACCACCAACTTATCCAGCATATGTTTTACGCAGCGTATGCCTATCCAGCTGCAACTCAGCACTGGGAAACACCCATACACACTCATTCACACACACACACACTCATACACTACGGCCACCTTAGTTCATCAATTCTTCTATAGCACATGTGTTTGGACTGTGGGGGAAACCGGAGCACCCGGAGGAAACCCACGCCAACACGGGGAGAACATGCAAACTCCACACAGAAACGCCAACTGACCAAGCCGGGACTCAAACCAGTGACCTTCTTGCTATGAGGAGATTGTGCTACCCACTGCGCCACCATATATTATTTCCCTTAAACAGAAATTAGAGGAAAACCAACGCAATCTCACGGCAATTCGTAACTTTTTAATTTAGTGGCTAATTCGTATGAATTTGTACGATAATTCGTACAAATTAGTACGATTTGCTCATCACCCAATGACGGTTGGGTTTAGGGGTGGGGTTAGGTGCCACGCCTCCTTTTTAAAATCGTATATTTTCATACGACCAAATTCGGAGGAATTTACCACTAAACTGACAAATCGTAAAACACTTACATTTCCTCGTGACATCAGGCTGGGGAAAACATATAAAGGGGGGGCTAATAATTCTGACTCCTAGATTAAAAATAGACAGCATATACTGTATGTAGTAAAATGCATCAGCTGTTTCTTATCGTTGCTGGTTTTTCTTGTCAGAGACACACCTGACAGCACCTTTTTGTTTGCTTGCTGTGAATTTCAGAAGCCTAAATCAATAGTCTGCCATACGGTGAGCTTCAGATGAAGTGTAATGTTCAGCCTGTGATTCCAGAAACGCTCTGATTATTGTACATAGTGAGAAACACGCGCAGCAAGGACATCCCATTACTCCAGTGGCTGCAGGGCTGATTCGCACACCGTCAGAGGACTCTTATGCTTCTCCAAGGTTGAATTTTATAGCTAGATGAAAATGATTATCGACTTTGTGAGTCCGAACACTCGGATCTGACACCGCCGTCAGGGTTGATGTCAAATGCTGTGTCTCATGTAGTGTTGTGTTGTAACATGTCAGGTTGAAATGCAGGCTTTTTGTAAAATGTTTTAGAAATTTGACAAAGCGGATGTGTGTGGTTGGACTGAGAATGTGCAGATATAACCAATTAGTTACTGTAGTGTGTGGAGTTTGCATGTTCTCCTCGTGTTTGCGTGGGTTTCCTCTGGGTGCTCCGGTTTCCCCCACAGTCCAAACACATGTGGTATAGGTGAATTGGGTATGCTAAAATTGTCTGTAGTGTATGTGTGTGAATGAGTGTGTATGGGTGTTTCCCAGTGATGGGTTGCAGCTGGAAGGGCATCCGCTGCGTAAAACATATGCTGGATAAGTTGGCGGTTCATTCCGCTGTGGCGACCCCAGATTAATAAAGGGACTAAGCCGAAAAGAAAATGAATGAATGAGTTAACATTTGGTCCTCATAAGAGAATGAATACCAGGACCACACACACACACACACACACACACACGTGCGCGCGTTGGATTTTTATGTTTTATAGGAACTTCTCATAGAAATAACAATTTGTTTTATATCGTACAGACTATATACAGTATTAAACTGCAAATCATGTCATCTTCCATCTAGTGAATACCAGGACATCACACACACACACACACACACACACACATGCTCATGCATCTTTTTGGGGAATTTCCATAGACGTAATGAATTTTATACTAAAATTCATGTACAAGTTAAAAAATGACTGGTATTACTATACTTGTGGGGACCAAAGTGATAAATTCAAGCACCACGCACACTGGAATTGGGGTTTTCATGTTTTATGGGGACTTCCCATAGACATAATGATGTTTATATTGTGCAAATTGCATATTATCTCCCTCAACCCCTAAACCCAACCAACACAGAAGCCAATCAGCACTTTTACATTCACAAAATACTTCATTCTGGCTGATTTATGAGTTGTTTTCCTCATGGAGACCAAAAGTAAATAAAAAAAGTCTCTACAAATTCAAAAAAGACTGGTATTGATATTCTTGTGGGGACCAAAGTGATCAATTCCAGGACCACAGACAAACCCACACCCCACACACACTTATACAGCTGTCTTTTTGGAGAATTTTCATAGGCGTAATGAATTGTATACTAATATTCAAAAATGACTGGTATTGCTATACTTGTGGGGACCGCAGTGATATACTCCAGGACCACACTAACAGGATTTCGGGTTTCCATGTTTTATGGGGACTTCCCATAGACATAATGATGTTTATACTGTACACACTGTATATTCTCTCCCCTACTCCTAAATCCAACCCTCACAGGAAACAATCAGCACTTTTACATTCACAAAATACTTCATTCTGTCTAATATTATGAGTTGTTTTCCTCATGGAGGCCAAAAGTAAATAAAAAGAAAGTCTCTACAAGTTCAAATGACTGGTGTTGCTATACTTGTGGGGACCAAAGTGATCAATTCCAAGACCACAGACAAACCCACACACACTTATGCAGCTCTCTTTTTGGAGAATTTCCATAGACGTAATGAATTGTAACTTAAAATTTGTATACAAACTTCAAAAATTACTGGTATTGCTATACTTGTGGGGACCAGAGTGATAAACTCCAGGACCACACTTACAGGAATTGGGGTTTTCATGTTTTATGGGGACTTCCCAGATGTAATGATGTTTATACTGTACACACTGTATATTCTCTCCCTCAACCCCTAAACTCAACCCTCACAGGAAACAATCAGCACTTTTACATTCACAAAATACTTCATCCTGGCTGATTTATGAGTTGTTTTCCGCATGGAGACCAAAAGTAAATAAAAAAAGTCTCTACAAATTCAAAAATGACTGGTGTTGCTATACTTGTGGGGACCCAAGTCATCAATTCCAAGACCACAGACAAACCCACACCCCACACACACTTATACAGCTGTGGTTTTGGAGAATTTCCATAGCCGTAATGAATTTTAAACTAAAATTTGTATACAAAATTCAAAAATGACTGGTATTGCTATACTTGTGGGGACCAAAGTGATAAACTTTAGGACCACACTAACAGGATTTGGGGTTTCCATGTTTTATGGGGACTTCCCATAGACATAATGATGTTTATACTGTACACACTGTATATTCTATCCCCTACTCCTAAATCCAACCCAAACAGGAAACAATCAGCACTTTTACATTCACAAAATACTTCATTCTGTCTAATATTATGAGTTGTTTTCCTCATGGAGACCAAAAATAAATAAATAAAAGTCTCTACAAACTCGAAAAGGACTGGTATTGCTATACTTGTGGGGACCAAAGTTATAAATCCAAAGACCAGGAGCATACACACAAACTGGAAGTTTTTTTTTCATGTTTTATGGGGACTTCCCATAGACATAATGATGTTTATACTGTGCACACTGTGTATTTTCTCTCCCTATCCCTAAACCCAACCCAAACAGGAAACATCTTCATTTTATATTACCAAAATACTTAATTCTGTCTGATTTATGAGCTAAAAAAAAGTCCTTACAAGCTCAAAAATGACTGGTATTGGCATACATATTTTAGTCCTTATGACACAATTTCAGGACTACACACACACACACACACACACACACACACACACACACACCAGAAAGCACTGATATGATAGTCTTGTTGTATGGAGATTGCGGTCAGCCTCTCTTTTATCGATTTCTGACAGAAAGGCCACCAAAGATTTATAACAGCGGGGATGACACACACACACTCCTGCGCTCCTCCGTCAAAATCTGCTCCTGGACGTCGCCTTAATTGACTTTCCTCCAATCCCTAGAAACAATTAGCTAATAACTTCAAAGCGGAATTTACATACTCTGTTGTGTTGGCTTTGATTTAGGAGTGTTGTTCGCATAAACAGAGTCATTAATTAGTTTACTGTAATCACGCAGTAAAATCAGCCTGTTTTTTATCTGTTGACACAAATGGTGGCGATTACGCCGCCTGGATCATTGTTCAAACAGTGTTAATCTTCGTCCTGCGGAGACAGACTTTCCGTCAAACGCTGCTGATCGTAATTCATGTGCAGGTCTGTTGGTCCAGAGGTTTTACTTCATATTTGCAGAAAGGAAGCGTAAGGAAAGCGTCCGCACCCTGGAGCTGCAGCTTTTCTCCTCTGTCTTTACATCTGTCATTCAGATACATGCTGCTGACTTTTGGATACTGTGCTCAGGGCTTTGCCAGAGGCTTGGGTTACCCTTAATGTGTGTGTATGTGTGTGTATTTGAAAGGAGAGTGCATGAGTGCTGTGTGGTCCTGGAATTGATCATTTTGGTCCCCACAAGAATAGCAATACCAGTCATTTTTGAGTTTGTTGATTTTTTTTTTATTTTTTTTTTAATCTCCATGAGCAAAACAACTCATAAATCAGCCAAAATAAAGTATTTTGTGAATGTAAAAATTAAGACGTTTCCTGTGTGGGTTGAGTTTAGGGGTAGGGGGAGAGAATATACAGTGTGTAAAGTGTAAGCATTAATGTCTTTAGGAAGTCTCCATGAAACATGAAAACCTGTGTATGTGTGTGTGTGTGTTATTGAAGTGTGTGTTAGTAAATTGTGTTCGTTAAGTGTTTGTGAAGTGTGTATGTGTTAGTGAAGTGTGTGTTAGTAAAGTCTGTATGTTCAGTGTGTTTTAGTAAATTGCGCTTATTTAGTGTGTGTTAGTGAAGTGTGTATGAGTTAGTGAAGTTTGTGTTAGTTAAGTATGTGTTAATGAAGTGTGTGTTAGTAAAATGTGTGTTAGTGAACCCAGATAGCATACGAATGTGGGTAATTTTAGGCAGTTATGCGGCACTGGTGGTCTTCCTGTGGCCCAGACAAAATGAATGTGAGCCTGAAGTGGCCCACCTGTACACTGGCAAAGGGGGGCAAAGATTCAAATTCATATATGGGCCATTTAAGGCAAAGATGTGGCACTTACGGCGAAATGTAATCTAAATGTGAGCCTAATGTGGCCCATGTGGAAAATGGTAAATTTGGCCCAAATGATGGAGGACAAATGTGGGCCACAGTTGGCAAAAATGTGTCATAGTCATTTAAGGGTAATCTGGGTCTAAACCTAAAGTGGCTCACACGTGTAGGTGCAAATGTGGCCCAGTTATCTTAAGACATATGTGGGCCACTTTTGGCAAATATTTGGCACATTCAGCTCTGGCTATTGTGGCTGTGAGCCTAATGTGGCCCAAAGAAAATATGGCAAATGTGGCCCAGTTATTTTAAGACATATGTGGGCCACTTTTGGCAAATATTTGGTACATTCAGCTCTGGCTATTGCGGCTGTGAGCCTAATGTGGCCCAGAGAAGATATGGTAAATGTGGCCGAGTTATTTTAAGACATATGTGGGCCACTTTTGGCAAATATTTGGTACATTCAGCGCTGGCTATTGTGGCTGTGAGCCTAATGTGGCCCAGAGAAAATATGGCAAATGTGGCCCAGCTATTTTAAAACATATGTGGGCCACTTTTGGCAAATATTCGGCCCAGTAAACTCTGGCTATTGCGGCTGTGAACCTAATGTGGCCCAGAGAAAATATGGCAAATGTGGCCCAGTTATTTTAAGACATAAGTGGGCCACTTTTGGCAAATATTTGGCACATTCAGCGCTGGCTATTGCAGCTGTGAGCCTAATGTGGCCCAGAGAAAATATGGCAAATGTGGCCCAGCTATTTTAAAACATATGTGGGCC
>LR812523.1:83289574-83302074 GCA_903798195.1 Danio kyathit | reverse complement strand
AGAATATGTCTGGCATATGTTTTACACTGCAGATGCCACCCAGTACTGGGAAACACCCATACACACTCACATTAACACACTCATACACTATGGCCAATTTAGTTCATCAATTCCCCTATAGCTCATGTGTTTGGACTGTGGGGGAAACCGGAGCACCCAGAGGAAACCTACGCCAACACGGGGAGAGCAAACAAACTCCACACAGAAATGCCAACTGACCCAGTCAGGACTCGAACCAATGACCTTCTTGCTGTGAGGCAACAGTGCTAACCACCAAGCCACCGTGCTGCCTACATTTGTAATATTGCACATTTTAATAACGCCTGTGCCTCTGAATGGTAGCAATTTCATTTCAGCATATAATAAGATGCCGGCGTGGCGTTAAACTGTGCTAATATTTAATTTGAAAAGAGCGCAGTGAAGCGTGAAGCTAATATGAGCATTTTGCTAATACTGTGCGCTGAAATTGTTCATTATTCTTGAGGCGGCTCTTATCTTTGGATTTTTTTTGTTTTGTTATTGTTGTACCAAGACTCACTGAGCTTCTCCAATGCTGACAACTCAGCTTACTCTAATATTTACCTGTTAGCAGGACATTCATTGTTTCCACCTTTGACGTTTGCAAATTACAGTCCAGTATTTCAAAGTACAATACTAAAGATGCTTAGATTATTTTTGTCTTCTTTCTAGTCCAGTTATCTAACAATTCTGAAATCAAGAAGCATTTAATAGACAAGCAAAACATGTTGTCTTGATGTCTTGAGAAATAATACGCCAAAATGAAGTGAGTTTGTCCTTAAAGCAAGCTAAATAATCTGCCAGTGGGGTACGCTGAATACTTGTTGTTTTCATTTTGACATACGGTTATTCAGCTTATCCTATTCTTCTTCTTCTTCTTCCGTCTTCTGAGACTAAGGCTGCGTCCGAATCCGCCTACTACTCAGTAGGTACTGCATTTGAATTTAAACGTACTACTCGGCCGTTAGAAAAGTACGTTCTGTACAGTATGAATGTAAGAAGTATGAATGGAATTCGGACGTACTACATCCGCCATTTTGTCATGGTCACGTGACCTACCTGCGTCAGTTGCGTCGATTTACTTCCATTCATGAATTCTCTCGCGGACCATCATGGGATAGCGCAGCGTGCATGGGATGCGCACTTCAGAATCTCGCCGGAAGTAGTAAGTCATCCGGGTACTTCTCGCATACTGATTTTCGAATTATATGAATTCGGACATACTACTCGGCTCGCATACTGATTTTAGCGTACTGTATAGTATGGAAGTATGCGGTTTCGGACGCAGCCTAATTGTAAAGGGTATCTCCTCCTAAGCCTTTCAAGCTACATACTTCAAACTTTCGTCAAACCTTCAAACTGGTCTGACTCGGGTTGCTATATCAATTCTACCTGATCTTTCAATTTTTTTTGAAAAACGACCCAGAAAATTCCCAAAAGTCCCATTGACTTAACATTGGGTCAAAGTTTGTGAGCTGTTAACTCTGCAGCAGACTGTCCTACAGACCCCTAACTGGGCTCATGTAACTCTACCCAGCAGCGAATACCTGATGACTTTTAAACTTACTAGCCACTCCCTAGCAACCACTTACAGCACCCTAGCAACTGTCCCATAGACTTCCATTGTAAAAGACTGTCATTGACTTAACATTGGATGAACCTTTGTGAGCTCATAACTCTGCATCAGACTGTCCTACAGATTAGAGTCTGGCCTCATTCAGCTCAGTCTAGCCAGCAGCCAATCACTGATAACCTTTAAAGTTACTAGCCACTCCCTAGCAACATCCTCCCAAGTTTTAACATCCTACCGACATGCAAATTTTACTAGAAAGATGCTAGCAACACGCTAGTGACATGCTAATCATTCTAGAACATGCTAATTCATGCTAATAACAAGCTAATTCATGCTATAAACAAGCTGATTCATGCTAGAATCATGATAGTAACACGCTAAAATCATGCTAGTAACACGCTAGAATCATGCTAACAACATGATAAATCATGCTAGAAACATGGTATAACCATTTCAACATGCTAATTCATGCTAGAAACGTGGTATAATCATTTCAACATGCTAATTCATGCTAGAAACATGGTATAATCATTTCAACATGCTAATTCATGCTAGAAACATGCTGGAATCATGCAAACATGCTAATTCATGCTAGAAACATGCTAGTAATGCTAGAATCATGCTAGCAAAATGCTAATTCATGCTTTAAACAAACTGATTCATGCTAGAATCATGCTAGTAACACGCTAGAATCATGCTAACAACATGCTAATTCATGCTATAAACAAACTGATTCATGCTAGAATCATGCTAGTAACACGCTAGAATCATGCTAACAACAAGCTAATTCATGCTATAAACAAGCTGATTCATGCTAGAATCATGCTAGTAACACGTTATAATCATGCTAACAACATGCTAATTCATACTAGAAACATGTTAGAATCATGTTAACATGCTAATTCATGCCAGTAACATGCTAATTCACGTTAGAATCATGCTAACAACATGCAAATTCATGCTATAAACAAGCTGATTCATGCTAGAATCATGCTAGTAACATGTTAGAATCATGTTAACAACATGCTAATTCATGCTAGAAACATGCTAACAACATGCTAATTCATGCTTGAAACATACTAGAATCATGCTAACAACATGCAAATTCATGCTAGAAACATGCTAGAATCATGCAAACAACATGCTAATTCATGCTAATAATATGCTAGTAACATGCTAATTCATGCTAGAATCATGCTAATATGCTAATTCATGCTAGAATCATGCTAACAGCATGCTTATTTGTGCTAGAAACACGTTAGTAACATGTTAATTCATGCTAGAATCATGCTAGTAACATGCTAATCCATGCTAGAATCATGTTAACATGCTAATTCATGCTATAAACATGCTAGTAACTTGCTAATTCATGCTAGAATCATGCTAATTTATGTTAGTAACTGCCTAGCAACCACTCAGAATACCTTACCAACCCCCTAGCAACACCATAGCAACAAAATAGCATTGACTTAGCAACCATCTAGGAACCACTCAGAACACCCTAGCAACCACCTAGCAACACCATATCAATTACCTAAAATACCACAGCAACCGTCTAGCAACACCTTAGCAACCACCTAGCAACGCCTTAGCAACCACCTAGCAACCACTCAGAACACCCTAACAACCACCTAGCAATACCTTAGCAAGCACTCAGAACACCCTAGCAACCATTCAGAACCCCCTATCATCCGCCCAGCAAGAAACATGCCAATCTATACTAGAAACATGCTAACATATATGTACTTATCTATGCCGACTGTTTCAAACTTTATAAAAACTACTTCAGTTATTTACACTTTAAAACGACTTCAAACATTCAGACTCGGCTTTCTCAAGCCACCATAATGTTTGTCCTCAAACTTTAATATCTAGTTAATTACTATTACTCAGTTACAGTGACAGGTGTGATGTGCTCTGACTTTGTGGTTCTGGTCAGAATCCTGGTCGCAGCGTTCTGGATGAGCTGCAACTGTCTGACTGTCTTTTTGGGAAGGCGAGTGAGGCACTACCATTACAGTAATCCGTCCTGCTGCTGATAAAAGCATGAACACGTTACTCTAAGTCGTCACTGGAAATATATTTACTGTATATTTGTCTTTAAATCTGTAATTCAAGAACTTGTGTTATAAATGCTGATTAATCAAATGTGAACTAATTACTTATGAATGAAACTCTGAGGCCACTGATTAATTTTTTTCTACTGAAAATGTTAATCTATGCAGTTTTAACCAGCAATAGACCTGAATCAACATTACATTATTGTAATTAGTTGACTCATAAAAGCGTCGTTTATGCAGAAGATTCGCAAGTGATGCTTGACTTTTTCTTGCTCTCCATCAAACTCTCTTTCCATCAGTCTGACACAAATCTTGAATAATGAATAATATTTAAATGAATATAATGTGCTAGTTAGGACCAGTTCTCCTGCAGTGAGCCTTGCATTTTTCTAACATAATAAGAACACTTCAAGTACAGTTTAGCAGCTGTCAGGGTTTGTGTGGAACTCTTGAAAAAAAGAAAAGCTTCACATGGAAATAATCTGCGCATCGCTCTGTTTGGTGCTCACATTATCACTAGATAAAGTCTAAAAACAGGCTACATTGTAAAGTAAAAAAAGGCCTAAATTAAAATAAACTAAAATTAAAATGTAATTCAATTAAATAAAAACAATAATTACATTAATTTAAGATTCAATTAAATAAAAATATAAAATAAAATACAAATTGGCTTCTCATTAATGTGATGTCTTAGGAATAGTGAATTTACTACAGTGGTTTGAACTGTTGTATTGCAGAAAGACTAAACATGTTGGTGTAAAGCTGCACATTTCAAGTCAAAACCTGTGTCTGTAATCTTCTGTATACCAAAAGACAGAACATACAGTTAGAATAGCTCTTTATGTGGGAGAGTATTGCTGTTATGTGAATATATATTGTATTGCTATTTTGAGCAATTATGTGTTAAGGCTACATAAAAAGTAATTCAAGTCAGTTAAATATGTTAAAATAACTTGTAAATATAAAAAAGGCCAATTCCATTAATTTCATTTCATTTCAAAATTATATATTAAATAAATAAAATTTTAATTATATAAAATAAATTAAATATAAATACAGTTAAATACAATTGAAATAAAATAAAATTAATAAATGAAAAATAAAATTCAATAAAAATAAAATTTTAAATTAAATAAAAATTTGAAAATTAAATACAATAAAATAAAAAATAAAATTAAATTAAATTCAATAAAAATTTGATGTAAAATTAAATATAAAATAAAAATGACATTAATTAAATACAATTAAATAGAAAAAACATAATTCAATAAAAATAAATATAAAAAAAATAAAAATGAAAAAATAAATACAATTAAATAAAAATAAAATATAAAATAAAATAAAAATGGCAAAATTAAATACAATTAAATGAAAATAAAATAAAATATAAAATAAAAATGACAAAATTAAACACAATTAAATAAAAAAAATAAAATAAAATAAAAAAATACAATACAAAATGAAAAAAAAAATGACAAAGTTAAATACAATTAAATAAAAAATAAATAATATTCAATTAAAATAAAATATAAAATAATATAATAAATAAATACAATTAAAATATATAAAAATAAAAATGACAAAATTAAACACAATTAAATGAAAATAAAATAAATATTATATATATGTATATATGTATACATACACAGTTGAAGTCAGAATTATTAACCCTCCTTTAATTTTTTTTTCTTCTTTTCTTAATATTTCCCAAATGATGTTTAAAAGAGCAAGGAATTTTCACAGTATGTCTGATAATATTTTTCCTTCTGATTCTTCAGTCTTATTTTTTTCTTCGGCTAGAATTAAAGCAGTTTTTGAATTTAAAAAAATATATATTTTAAGGTCAAAATTATTGGCTCCTTTAAGCTATATATTTTTACGATAGTCTACAGAACAAACCATCGTTATACAATAACTTGCCTAATTCCCCTAACCTGCCTAGTTAACCTAATTAACCTAGTTAAGCCTTTAAATGTCACTTTAAGCTGTATAGAAGTGTCTTGAAGAATATCTAGTCTAATATTATTTACTGTCATCATGGCAAAGATAAAATAAATCAGTTATTAGAGATGAGTTATTAAAACTATTATGATTAGAAATGTGTTGAAGAAATCTTCTCTCCAATAAACAGAAATTGGGGAAAAAAATAAACAGGGGTGCTAATAATTCTGACTTCAACTGTGTATATATATATATATATATATAATAAAATAAAAATAACAAAATTAAAGACAATTAAATAAATAATAAATGAAATTCAATAAAAATAATATATTATTATATAATTAAAATTATATATATATATATATATATAATTCTATAAAAAAATAAAATAGAATTTAAAAAAAATGACAAAATAAATAGAATAAAATAAAATAAAATAAAATACAAAATGACATAAATTGTTCCCAGAGATGGGTTGCGGCTGGAAGGGCATCCGCTGCGTAAAATCGTGCTGGATAAGTTGGCGGTTCATTCCGCTGTGGCGACCCCGCAAGGGACAAAGCCGACAAGAAAATGAATGAATGAATGACATAAATTAAATACAATTAAATAAAAAATAAATAAAATAAATAAATAAATACAATAAAACAAGTTAAAAGTAACAAAAAAGGCTAATGATAAAAAAAATTGCAATGTGGCCTCTAATGCAAGTTTTGACCTACTAACAATAGAAAACACCTGTATTATTACTATTATTATTATTATTATTATTATTATTATTTTTATTTTTATTATTATTATTATTGTACCACAATGCACATAAATAGTTTAATAATTAGTGCAGTGGACTGCATGATTTTGATGCTATGTTTGTACAGTAACCCAACATTTTTTTTTCCTCCAGCATCCACATACCATATTCTCCAGAAATCTGAGCTTCTGTTTCACACATTGTGTGTTCTCCGTCACTGAAATCACAAACAATATGTGCGTTCTGAGCCGCAGTGACTGTGCGAATGTGATTTGTGAAATTCAGACTCAGTTACTGCCAAGTGTGCTGATTGCTTTTCTTAGGGAGCAGCACTTGAGCCGCGGGTCCAGTAATAAGTGTTTTGCTGACTGCGGCCATCGGGGCGCTTTTTTTGTTGGAAAGACATCGAGGGCATAAAGCTCAGAGCCGCAGCAGGGCTTTAACAAGGACGAGAACCCGAAACGCTGACTTAATGAGATCACGCATGTGTTGGGGACGAGGCGGCGCTGTATGGAGTAATGCAGGGTTTGTTTTGGGGCCTGGATCCGGAGAGTCCTGTTGTTAATGGGGTTACGCTAATGAATTACAAACAGGCCTGTGGTGAGGGGACGAGGCCTCCTGTGTGCATCTGGACTGGAGCCCAATGACAACTCACACTGTTCTGAGGACAGAGGAAAACACACACACACACACACACACACACACACACACACACACACACACACACACACACACACACAAACCTCTTATTTTACATATTTACACTGATCTAGTGAAGAAGGTATCAGAAAAGAAAGTATCGTTAGTGAACATGTGTGTGACATACATGCATGCTTGGATGATCATGCTGCAGTTATGTTTATTAGGCATTTGTTTATTTACTTCCTACTCATTAATTCATTTATTCACTCAGCATTTATTAATTCATTCATTTACTCACTCATTATTCATTCACTTGCTCAGTCACACAATCACTCTCACTTTAACTCATTAATTAATCAATTAATTAATTAATTAATTCATTCATTCATTCATTCATTCAATTATTCATTCGTTCATTCATTCATTACCTGCTCTCTCAGTCACTGTCACTGTAACTCTCTTATTCATTCATTTATTCATTTATTCATTCATTCATTCACTCATTAATCATTAACTTGCTCGGTCACCCATTTACTCTCACTGTATCATATTAATTAATTAATTAATTAATTCATTCATTCATTCATTCAACCACTCATTATTTATTCACTTGTGCAGTCACCCAATCACGGTCACTGTAACTCATTCAGTCAGTCAGTCAGTCAGTCACTCAGTCAGTCAGTCATTATTCATTCAGTTGCTCACTCAGTCAGTCACAGTAACTCACTTATTCATCCATTCATTCATTCATTCAACCACTCATTATGTATTCACTTGTGCAGTCACCCAATCACGGTCACTGTAACTCATTCATTCATTCATTCAGTCAGTCAGTCAGTCAGTCAGTCAGTCAGTCAGTCAGTCAGTCATTATTCATTCAGTTGCTCACTCACTCAGTCACAGTAACTCACTTATTCATCCATTCATTCATTCATTCAACCACACATTATTCATTCACTGGATGTGTGACTCAGTCACACAATCAAACTCACTTGATCATTCATTCATTCATTCATTCATTCATTCATTCATTCATTCATTCATTCATTCATTCATTCATTCATTCAACCACACATTATTCATTCACTGGATGTGTGACTCAGTCACACAATGAAACTCACTTGATTATTCATTCATTCATTCATTTATTCATTCTATCATTCATTCATTCATTCATTATTAATTTACTTGCTCAGTCACACAATCACTCTCACTTTAACTCATTTATTCATTCATACATTCATTTGTTCATACATTCATTCACTCACTCAATCACTCATTATTTATTCACTTACTCACTCACTCATAGTAACTTATTTATTTACTCATTAATTAATTAATTAATTAATTTACTCATTATTCCTTCACCTGCTTAGTCACCCAATCACTTTTACTGTAACTCAATTATTCATTCATTTGTTCATTCATTCATTCACTCATTCAGTTGCTCACTTAGTCACAGTAACTCACTTTTTAATTTATGCATTAATTAATTAACTTATTCATTCATTCATTCATTCATTCATTCATTATTAATTTACTTGCTTAGTCACCCAATCACTCTCACTATAACTCACTTATTTATTTACTCATTTATTAAATAATTAATTCATTAATTCATTCACTCATTATTTATTCACTTGCTTAGTCATCCAATCACTCTCACAGTAACTCACTTTCTCATTCATTCATTCATTCATTCATTCATTCATTCATTCATTCATTCATTCACTCATTTACTCATTATTCATTCACCTGCTTAGTCACCCAATCACTTTTAATGTAACTCAATTATTAATTAATAATAATCAGACTGAGTGACTGGGTGAATTAATTAATTGATTAAGTACTCACCCAGTCATGAATGAATTCACTTTATCTGTTTTTTTCATCACTTATTCACTCTCTCACTCGCTGGCTTACTCTCTCACGTACTTACTCAATTATTCATTCATTCATTTCCCTTTGACTTAGACCCTTCATCAGGGGATGCCACAGTGGAATGAACCACCACTTACTCAATTATCGGACATATATTCACTCATTGCTTAATTCTTTTTCATGTCGCTCACTTACTCACTTGGATGCCCATTCATTCATTCATTCATTCATTCATTCATTCATTCATTCATTCATTCATTCATCCATCCATCCATCCATAATTCATTTATTCATTTATTCATTTGGTTTGTTCTTTCACTCACTCATTGATTCATTCAGTTATTCGTTTATTCAGACTCGTTTATTCATGTGTTTGTTCTCGCTCCTCACTCCTCAATATATGTCTAGTATTCAGAATACGTGTGTGGTCTAGACTTTTGAATAAAAGTTCACCCCAAAATGAAAACTGTCATCGTTTTCTCACCTTCAGGTCATTTTGACACCACAGTCAACCTGAAAGTCGTGAGGGTGAGTAAATGATGGCCGGAATTTAATTTGTGGTTGAACTGTGCCTGTGAAAAGTGTAATAGTCAAATGTCTGGCTGTGTGAGCGTTATACTAAATCATGTGGGTGAATGTTATTTTAAGGACATGCAATGTGCCAGAGGACAATTACTTTAGTGTTGCATTATCAAGTTCTGTATTATACTGTCATAATGCCCTGTGGATTTTTTCAAAGCACATTTTTTTTGCCGTCATAGCTGTTTCTATATTGGTCTTAATAATATTAAAACAGTAATAAAGTGTTTTAGTTTGGTTGCTTTGTGAACACAAAGACTGCAGATTTAAGCAAACTATGGACTAATTAAAACACAACAAACATACCATGTGTTCCAGTTCAGTCAGGCCCTAAATATCTGTATTTAATTTATTCAAATGTATTCAGCTTTGAGTAGTGGTGGTAATCCACTCTAATTGATCTAAATGGTTTGAAACTGTTGGCTTGCTGCCTGGAAAACGAGTCTGTGAGCTAATTGAAGCTGATAGTGTCATCTGATGATGCCGCTAATATTCACTTGACCACTTGTCTTTTATTTATGTTTATTTTCTTTGAACGTTTGGCTCGGGGCTTGCCCGCGGTAACAGCTAGTCTGTAAACGTGTTTTTTATTATAAAAGCTCTGTTCTGTGTCACGCTCGATTATTTGCTCTCTGCTCTTCGCTGTTTTATTTAAGGACAGCTGATTAAAAATGTTTCACACTACAGATCTGTAATACAATGCTCAGCAATTTCCGTCAGCCTCTCTATTAGCCCCCAAAAATGCTGAAAAGGTGCTTTTTGGAGTTTTACACCAAAATGACCAACTTATAGAATAAAATAATGAATGCACCACAGTGGGTGATGATCATTTGACAAGACATAGGTTTGGCATCATTTAATTTTGACTCTAAAAATGACACATTTTGTGTCTCCAAATAAACCTTCAATTATTTATTACAAAACTTAAATTTAAAAGTGTTGAATAATAAAATTAATTAAATCAAGTTGTTTATAGAAATTGTCTTTATATGTGTATTTAGAGATGTTTTGTCTTGAAAATATTAACTATATTTGACCACCTCTGCCTTCTGAATTGTACATTCAGCTTCAATTATCATTAAATAATTACGTCTCATTTTCATCTGTTTGTTTACTCTACTAGGTAACTAAATCCTGTAATGGTCAACTATGTCATCTTCATCTCTGTTATCGTCATCTCTGTTATCGTCAACTCCATTATCATCTACTCTGTTATAGTCAACTTCATTATAGTACCTCCATTGTCAACAGTTTTATTTGTCCACCATGTTATCATAAACTATGTTATCGTCAACTCCATTATCATCAACTCTGTTATAGTCACCTCCGTTGTTATCTACTCTGTTACTGTTAACTGTTATTGTCAACTGTTATTGTCGATTCTTTTGTGATCAACTCTGTTATCATTAGCTCAGTTATCATCAACTCTAGTACAGTCAAATCTGTTATCATCAATTCTGTTATCGTCAACTTCATTATTGTCAACTCCGTTATCGTCGACTCTGTTATCGTCAACTCTGTTTTTGTCAACTCCGTTATTGTCAACTCCATTATAGTCACTTCCGTTATCAGCTACTCTGTTATTGTCAACTCTGTTATAGTCAACTCTTTTGTGATTAACTCTGTTATCATCAACTCCGTTATTGTCAACTCCTTTATTGTCAACTTCATTATCATCAACTCTGTTATTGTCAACTCTGTTATCGTCAACTTCATTATAGTCACCTCCGTTATCGTCTACTTTGTTATCGTCAAATCTGTTATCGTCAACTTGATTATAGTCACCTTCGTTATCGTCTACTCTGTTATCGTCAACTCCGTTATAGTCAGCTCCGTTATCGTCAACTCTGTTATCGTCAACTCCGTTATAGTCACCTCCGTTATCGTCAACTCTGTTATCGTCAACTCTGTTATCGTCAACTCCATTATAGTCACCTCCGTTATCGTCTACTCTGTTATCGTCAACTCCGTTATAGTCACCTCCGTTATCGTCAACTCCATTATAGTCAGCTCCGTTATCGTCAACTCTGTTATCGTCAACTCCGTTATAGTCACCTCCGTTATCGTCAACTCCATTATAGTCAGCTCCGTTATCGTCAACTCCGTTATCGTCAACTCTGTTATCGTCTACTCTGTTATCGTCTACTCTGTTATCGTCAACTCCGTTATAGTCACCTCCGTTATCGTCTACTCTGTTATCGTCAACTCCATTATAGTCACCTCCGTTATCGTCTACTCCGCTATCGTCTACTCTGTTATCGTCTACTCTGTTATCGTCTACTCCGTTATAGTCAGCTCCATTATCGTCAACTCTGTTATTGTCAACTCTTGTTACTGTCAACTTCAATATAGTCAACTCTGTTATCGTCTACTCTGTTATCATCAACCCTGTTATTGTCAACTCCATTATAGTCACCTCCGTTATCAGCTACTCTGTTATTGTCAATTCTGTTATAGTCAACTCTTTTGTGATTAACTCTGTTATCATCAACTCTTTTATTGTCAACTCCTTATCGTCAACTTCATTATCATCAAATCTGTTATCGTCAACTCCATTATAGTCACCTCCGTTATCGTCTACTCTGTTATCGTCAACTTTATTATAATCAACTCTGTTATTGTCAACTTCATTATAGTCACCTCCGTTATCGTCTACTCTGTTATCGTCAACTTCATTATAGTCACCTCCGTTATCGTCTACTCTTTTATCGTCAACTTCATTATAATCACCGTCGTTATCGTCTACTCTGTTATCGTCAAATCTGTTATCGTCAGCTTTATTATAGTCACCTCCATTATCGTCAACTCTGTTATTGTCAACTCTTGTTACTGTCAACTTCATTATAGTCACCTCCGTTATCATCAACTCCATTATCGTCAACTCTGTTATCGTCAACTTTATTATAATCAACTCTGTTATCGTCAACCCTGTTATTGTCAACTCCATTATAGTCACCTCCGTTATCAGCTACTCTGTTATTGTCAACTCTGTTATAGTCAACTCTTTTGTGATTAACTCTGTTATCATCAACTCTTTTATTGTCAACTCCTT
>LR812523.1:83284937-83289074 GCA_903798195.1 Danio kyathit | reverse complement strand
GAGAAAGAGAGATTTTGAGATTATATATTGACTTTAATCAACAATATTTAACATCACAATAAAACATTGTTTCACACACAAAACACTTTCATAATTATAACAAATTAAAAATTAGTTCTTCTTCAATTACAGCACAGATAATATTATCATAACACCACTTTAGCTTAAAAGATTCCACATCATTCATGAAGTTGTAATACTTATATTCCACATTGACTCTAGCCTTCAAATACCCATTAAAAAGAAGAACCACATCTTGATTATTTTTACCCTCCATCCTATTTTTCCTTGTGACATAAATTGCAAGTTTAGCTTGTCCAACAATAAAATTAATCAGCTGCCATTTAACTCTTTGCTTCTGACAATATTTAATCCCTAAAATAAACACATTAGAAGTGAAATTTTCTTGAAATCTTAAAAACAAGTCTTTCAATACAACAAACAATGATCTCAATCTACTACAATCTATAAAACAATGAAATACAGTTTCTCTTTCTCCACAATAAACACATTTATCGACAACATTTGAATTAATAACTGAAACAAAGGCATTGACAGCAATGGCCCCATGCAGTATTCGCCACTGTAAATCACCGGTCCTGTTGTTCAATGGTGGTTTGTATATCACCCTCCAATTGGCTTATCTTTTTTCTGCATCCCTAACCTCTCACGCCACACATTATCTTTTTTTCCATTTAGTGCTTGCTTTATTGTAAATCTTAACAAAACACCTATAAAGCACTTTTCCATCCCCAAGTCAAAATTCAAGTTTTGCAACCCTTGTATATCCAGCAACACACCAGACATGCCCCTCAAATTTGGTGATATAGCAATCTTTGGAAAGGGATCCGTCATATTTGGAACCAAAGTTCCTTTACCAAAATGTTCCAAAAAAAGCATTTCTTCCTCTGTTAACCTTTTTTTCCACATTTTTAAAATAACCTCAGTTTGACGTAAAGACCTTTGTCTTGTTGCAACAGCTAATGCAGATACATCACTTAAATTAGGTCCAGCCACATCAATTAAGTTCTTAAATTTTACAATCCCTGAATCACATAACCTTAATGTAAGACCTGGTACACATGAGTCTGATAAGTCAAAACGAGCCCCTTTAACTAAAGGCTCTTCAAACAGCCAAAATAATGATTCCGTTTTGCAAACCCTGATAACATTGAATTGTCCCCATATTTTAAATAGTCCACTGTAGAAAGAAGGAGTTTTTCAAGTTCAACTTTTCATGGTCCATAAAAATAAAGTATTGTCAAGTCCAAGTCTCTCAGTCTTTGTAGAATAATTTGAGCCGTTTTTTCTCCATACCAGATCTTCCCGGACCAGTTAACAACCGCTGTATAAATTGCAGGCGAAACGACGCAAGCCTACTCATTAGATGTACAAGTCCTGTCCTCCTTCATTAACAGGCAAATAGAGCACGCTCTGGGAACCCAGTGAAGCTTATCCCAAAAAAGTCCACCAGTAATGCTTGCACCTAGAAAGCAGACCAGGAGGAGGATCCACACATGCCAATCTATGCCATAAAGTACAGGCAGCCAAATTATTAATTACTAAAAACCCTTCCTCTAAAGATAACTGTGGATGTATCCATTTCCATTTTTTTAATCTGCCCTCAATCTTTCGATCACTCCATCCCAATTTTACTTGCTGTAGCTGGATCCCCAATGTGTACTCCCAAATATTTGATTCCTCCCGTTTTCCAGACTAAACCTCCAGGTAATGCTGGTGGACCCTTCTCCCATCTCCCTACTGCCAATGCATCACTTTTACACCAATTTATTTTGGCAGCAGAGATATATCCAAATTCTTCAACAATTTTCACCATAGTATTAATATCATTCTTTCCATTGACCACAATCATTAAATCATCAGCATAAGCTGATATCTGATGCTGCAAATTAAAAAGAGGTGCTATTAAACCTTCCATTTCACGGCGTAACTTATTTAACAATGGTTCAATTGCCAAAGAGTACAGCATCCCCGAAAGTGCGCACCCTTGACGAATCCCTCTTTTAACCTTAAAAGGGGCGCTCAAACCACCATTGATTTTAGCAAACTTTCAATATCTCTATACAACACTTGAATTGCTCCAATAAAACCTGGACCAAAACCAAAAGCATTGAGAGTTGCCCAAAGATGCTGGTGCTCAACTCTATCAAAGGCTTTCTCCTGGTCAATGGAAATGAGTCCTAAATCCATACTCAAAATATCAGAGACTTCAATTATGTCCCTTACAAGAAAAATATTATCCAAAATGGACCTACCAGGCACACAATACGTCTGGTCAGGATGAATGATCTGCCCCATCACTTCTTTCAATCTGTTAGCCAGCGTCTTAGAGAAAATTTTTAAATCAGAGCATAATAAGCTTACAGGTCTCCAGTTCTTAATTTCTTGTAGATCACCTTTCTTTGGTAGAAGAGTAATAACAGCTCTCCTGCAGCTCACCGGCAGAGAACTCTCCTCAATGCTCTCATTGAGAACATCCAACAGGTCCTTACCCAATGTCTCCCAGAAGGCTTTATAAAACTCAACTGGGATCCCATCGATCCCAGGAGCTTTTCCACTCTCCATATTCTGCAGTGCATTCCACAGTTCTTGTTTACATAAAGGCCTTTCCAGCATTGCCCTTGATTCCTCCTGCAGCTTTGGTAAGCCTGCAAAGAAACTCTCAGACAACTCCTCATTTTCCACATATTCACTCTCATAAAGCTCATTATAGAATCTAACAGCCCGCTGCCTTATTTCAGACACCACTGTCAGATCTTGTCCACTTTCTGAACGCAGTGAGTGAATATATCGACACTGACCATTTTTTCTTTCCAAATTAAAAAAGAACTTGGATGGGGCATCCATTTGCGCAGATTTTGAAAGCGCGACCTGACCAAAGCTCCCTTAGCCTTCATGCCTAGCAGATCTGCTAAAATTAACTTTTTTTGATTTTAGGGCATCAATTCCATTCTGACCTCCAGTAACCTCTAATATTTTTGTAATTCTACAATTTCAGCTTCAATTTTTTCCAATTTTGTGTAGTGTTTTTTGAGACATTGAAAGTATACTGCTGACACAGCATTTTTAATTTCAATTTTTCCATAGTCCCACCATTGACGCAGATTACTAAAACAATCTTTCTTTAATTTAAATTCTTTCCAGAAAAAACCAAACACCTCCTTAAATTTTAAATCACTCAATAGTGAAATATTAAAATGCCAAAAGGCACTCTTAGACTTTATATTTGCAATAAAAAACTCACAAGTAACTAATGCATGGTCTGAAATGCCTGAAGCTTTAATTGCACAATTTTTCACAATATTAAAGTGATGTTTAAAACAATATATCCTATCTAGTCTGGCCAAAGACATAAAATGTCCTCTATTCTGCATCCATGTATATTGTTTAGAATTCATGTTCAGTATCCTCCATGTATCACACAATTTGTGAGTCTCAATTAATTTGCGTATAGTACTGCTTGAAGCATTATGAGGTTCAGCATGATTCCTATCCAAGACATAATTTTCTGTGCAATTAAAATCACCACCTAAAAAACAAATACTCTGAATTAAAACTTTGCAAAATTTCATTAAGGTTGTTTAGAAAACAGACTCTTTCAGAGCCATTAGTGGGAGCATATACATTAATAAATAACAATATTATATTTTTCAAACTGTGCTCTTATAACAATAGTCTTCCAGGAATTTCATGCTTTACCTCAAAGAAACAGGACTAAAATGTTTAGCAAACAATATTGCCACCCCTCCCGTTGTAGAACTTGTATGAGAACACAACACCACCCCTTCCCACTCCTTTTTCCAGTCAATCTCATTTAAATCATCGCTATGGGTTTCCTGAACAAACACAACATCTATTCTATTTTGCTTTACCAACTCAAATAAAAGTGCCCTTTTATATCCATCACGTGCCCCGTTTATGTTAAGAGTGCCTAATTTCACCACACTCATTAAATGTGAGATAAGAAGAAAGCATAAAGCAAAACTCAACACAAAAAAGGAAAGTAGACTATGTTGTTTCAAACCCATTCTCTTCCTGAAGCTCTGCTCTTAATTTTCCAACAAATTTTCTTAATCTGTATATTTCCTGAACAGTAAACTGCTCCTCTCCTTCATT
>LR812523.1:83232437-83274937 GCA_903798195.1 Danio kyathit | reverse complement strand
AATCCATTGCTTTTAAAGCAATTAGTTGACTTTACTTTAAAAAATTGAGTTAATCAATTGCTTTTAAAGTGATTAGTTGACTTAACTTTTAAAATTTGAACAAATCCATTGCTAAAATGATTCATTGATGTTAAAAAAGTGAGTTAACACATTGCTTTTAATGCGATTAGTTGACTTTACCTTTAAAAACTGAGTAAATTCCTTTGTTTTTAATTGATTAGTTGACTTTACTTAACAAAGTGAGTACATTTGTTGCTTTTAAAGCGATTAGTTGACTTGACTTTTTAAAACTTAAGTAAATCCATTGCTAAAGTGAATAGTTGACGTAAAAAAGTCAGTAAATCCATTGCTAAATTGATTAGTTGACTTTACCTTTAAAATTTGAGTAAATGCATTGCTTTTAAAGTGATTAGTTGACCTAACTTTTAAAAAAGTCAGTAGATCCATTGCTTTTAAAGTGATTAGTTTACTTTACTTAAAAAAGTGAGTACGCTTGATGTTTTTAAAGCGATTAGTTGACTTGACTTTTTAAAAAGATGAGTAAATCTATTGTTAAAGTGATTAGTTGGCGTAAAAAAGTGAGTAAACACATTGCTTTTAAAGTGATTAGTTGACTTTACCTTTAAAATTTGAGTAAATGCATTGCTTTTAAAGGGATTAGTTGACCTAACTTTTAAAAAAGTCAGTAGATTCATTGCTTTTAAAGTGATTAGTTTACTTTACTTAAAAAAGTGAGTACGCTTGATGTTTTTAAAGCGATTAGTTGACTTGACTTTTTAAAAAGATGAGTAAATCTATTGTTAAAGTGATTAGTTGGCGTAAAAAAGTGAGTAAACACATTGCTTTTAAAGTGATTAGTTGACTTTACCTTTAAAAAGTGAGTAAATTCTTTGATTTTAAAGTGATTAGTTGACTTTACTTAACAAAGTGAGTACACTTGTTGCTTTTAAAGTGATTAGTTGACTTCATTTGTAAAAAACTTGAGTAAATCCATTGCTAAAGTGATTAGTTGGCGTAAAAAAGTGAGCAAACCCATTGCTTTTAAAGTGATTAGTTGACTTTACTTAAAAACGTGAGTAAACTTGCTTTTAAAGCGATTAGTTGACCTAACTTTTAAAAAGTGAGTAAATCCATTGCTTTTAAAGTGATTAGTTGACTTTACTTTAAAAAACTGAGTTAATCAATTGCTTTTAAAGCGATAAGTTGACTTTACTTTTAAAAAAAAGTCAGTAAATCCATTGATTTTTAAGCAATTAGTTGACTTAACTTTTAAAAATTGAGTTAATCCATTGCTAAAGTTATTAATTTATGTAAAAAAGTGAGTAAACCCATTGCTTTTAATGCGATTAGTTGACTTTACCTTTAAAAAGTGAGTAAATTCCTTTGTTTTTTAATTGATTAGTTGACTTTACCTAACAAAGTGAGTACATTTGTTGCTTTTAAAGCGATTAGTTGACTTGACTTTTTAAAACTTGAGTAAATCCATTGCTAAAGTGATTAGTTGACGTAAAAAAAAGTCAGTAAATCCATTGCTAAATTGATTAGTTGACTTTACCTTTAAAATTTGAGTAAATGCATTGCTTTTAAAGTGATTAGTTGACCTAACTTTTAAAAAAGTCAGTAGATTCATTGCTTTTAAAGTGATTAGTTTACTTTACTTAAAAAAGTGAGTACGCTTGATGTTTTTAAAGCGATTAGTTGACTTGACTTTTTAAAAAGATGAGTAAATCTATTGTTAAAGTGATTAGTTGGCGTAAAAAAGTGAGTAAATGCATTGCTTTTAAAGTGATTAGTTGACTTTACCTTTAAAAAGTTAGTAAATCCATTGCTTTACTTAACAAAGTGAGTACACTTGTTGCTTTTAAAGCGATTAGTTGACTTTACCTTTAAAAAGTGAGTAAATTCTTTGATTTTAAAGTGATTAGTTTACTTTACTTAACAAAGTGAGTACACTTGCTGCTTTTAAAGCGATTAGTTGACTTCATTTATAAAAAACTTGAGTAAATCCATTGCTAAAGTGATTAGTTGGTGTAAAAAGTGAGCAAACCCATTGCTTTTAAAGTGATTAGTTGACTTTACCTTAAAAAAGTGAGTAAATCCATTGATTTTAAAGCAATTAGTTGACTTTACTTAAAAAAGTGAGTTGCTTTTAAAAAAGTGAGTATGCTTGATGTTTTTAAAGTGATTAGTTGACTTAACTTTTAAAAAAATGAGTAAATCTATTGTTAAAGTGATTAGTTGGCGTAAAAAAGTGAGTAAACACATTGCCTTTAAAGCGATTAGTTGACTTTAATTTAAAAAGTGAGTAAATCCATTGCTTTTAAAGTGATTAGTTTACTTTACTTAACAAAACTTGAGTAAATCCATTGCTAAACTAATTAGTTGATGTAAAAAAGTGAGTAAATCCATTGATTTTACTTAAAAAAGTGAGTACGCTTGTTGCTTTTAAAGCAATTAGTTGTATTAACTTAAAAAAAAATGAGTAAATCTATTGTTAAAGTGATTAGTTGGCATAAAAAAGTGAGTAAATCCATTGATTTTAAAGTGATTAGTTGACTTTAATTTAAAAAGTGAGTAAACCCATTGATTTTAAAGCGATTAGTTGACTTTAATTTAAAAAGTGAGTAAATCCATTGATTTTAAAGTGATTAGTTTACTTTACTTAAAAAAGTGAGTATGCTTGATGTTTTTAAAGTGATTAGTTGACTTAACTTTTAAAAAAATGAGTAAATCTATTGTTAAAGTGATTAGTTGGCGTAAAAAAGTGAGTAAACACATTGCCTTTAAAGCGATTAGTTGACTTTAATTTAAAAAGTGAGTAAATCCATTGCTTTTAAAGTGATTAGTTTACTTTACTTAACAAAACTTGAGTAAATCCATTGCTAAACTAATTAGTTGATGTAAAAAAGTGAGTAAATCCATTGATTTTAAAGCAATTAGTTGGCTTTACCTTTAAAAAAGCAAGTAAATCCATTACTAAGTGATTAGTTGACTTTACTTTAAAAATGTGACCTAACCCATTGCTTTAAAATATTAATAAATAAACTATATGCATGATTACAGTATTAAAAAGTCAACTTAATGACAGTTGTCATAAGCATGCACACAATCTCACTCATATTCATGATTATACAGGTTTTATGGCAGTCCTCTGAACACCAAAAGTTAAGTAAAGTGCTAAAAGTATTAGTTGTAAAAAAAAAAAAAAAAAAGATTCAACACGAGGTCTCCAGACGTGCAGTAATATTCAGTTTAAAAGATAATGAAAAATAAACAAACCCATAATGCATGACAGACTTTTGAGAACATCTGGCGTATTAGTAATAACCTCTGAAGGTGTTTCATTACAGAAATGCACAACACAAAACCTGCGCAGTCTGAGAACAAACCAGGTGGAATGCATGAAAATATCAGAATATAAACAGAATGTAGGTGTTGTATTATAATATCCGCCTCTTAGGAGATCCAAATGCCATGTGCACCAAACCAATCTCCAGCTGGTGAATAATGACAGTGAAAAAACATTGATGAGAAACCTTGCTAACATCTTATTTTAATGTACAATGAATGCAATTAAAGGACTCCTATTATGCAAAAGTCACTTTCATAAGGCGTTTAGACACAGTTGTGTGGGAACACTGTGTGAATATAACCAGCTTCTAATGGTTAAAATTGATTCATTCTGTTTTTTATAAACACACTTGATAAAAACAGTCAGCAGAAACACTTTGATTGACATTCTCCCTTTGTACGTGTCATCAGAGGGGGAAAGTCCCGCCCCCTACTGACCATCGTTCCCTCATTAGCATAAACAGCAGCCCTGAGTGAGAAGCAGCCGCCTGTCCATTAGCCATTAGAGTGTATGAGCTGCTGAAGATAATGTCAGCATAGACTAAAAGCATATAAAGTTTACTTTAATTTTTACTACAGTAAACTGTGGTGTATCATAGTATAGACCTTTTTCTTAGAACGCAAAATTATCCATTATGCTTTGCGTGCATGGCCAGCAGCTGATGCATGTAAGCAGTCACATTTGGACAGCTTTGAATCAATAGTTTTAATCTATTTTACCTGCTTTTAACGTCTTTGAACTAATACTGCTGTCGATCAGCACCACCTCCTGGACTGATCATTTAAAAAATGTGATCTATAGACCAATTACCATGTTTGTAAACATTCAGGATGCGCGCGCAGGGAGGTGGCAGAAAAAAAAACGGGAGCGCTAGCATTTACAGCGAGGGAATGACGTCCGATGCGGTACAGAGTTTGTTGTCTTAGAAATAAATTAGATTGATTATATATTATATATATTATTTACATAATGCTTTCAGTGTATTATAACAGCTCGTCACCCAGTGATAAGCACAGTGATTCGGCAAAATTAACGCTAAAATGAGCGGTGTTCGTCTGACAGGTCCATTTGCGATTGCACCCTCCCAATGGATATTGAGTAAGACGAAATGACCAAGCATCCAGCCCCAAATATACAATCTCATTGAAGCGTCAAGGGATTTTACAAGAGAAGTTAAAGGCCTACAAGTGTTTGGATGCCAACAATTGTGTTCTGTGTGGTCATGTGCAGGAAACAATGTTTCATGATTACCAGATTCAAAACTATGTAGTGCTAAAAACCGAGGTTCTGCCTAGCCAAAGACAAGGAAAGAAGCCGGAGCTAACGTTATACAAGGCCTGGGTAATCATCAACAAGCAGAACAACTGCATTCTGACAGCGAACTACACCTGTACGGCAGGCCCAGGGAATGTGAACTGTAACAGTTAAATGTTACTATTATTATTTTCTGATTTATTTATTTATTTTCTTGCACTGTGTATTGTTTGGTATGGTGTCATGTTGTAATGTTGCTTCCGACCTCTGGGGGGCACTAGGTTGATTTGCACCTCTATAAAGAGCCACTTACCATAGAGTAAGATGAGTGTTTGGTAGAGTGTACGCCACATGTATCACTTCGCACTGATGCAGTTATTGCTCAACAAAAGGACTGTTTGTATTTTGCTGGCCTTGTGTGTCTGTTGGCTTGCTGTTTTCAATTGGAAGTTAAACAATACTAAGATTGTCCAACTTCTCGGGGAGCAACATCTCACTCAACAGAGGGCAACTTGACGACTTTCCCACATGCATCAACAGTCTCTTTCCTAACAGTGTCAGGACATCAAAAAGAAATTGCATCGCTCTCAAGTGCTAATAACGATAAGTTATCACTGGCATTATTTAGAAAGACCAGTTAAATGAACAGCAAATCAGCCAGCAGAGTATCAGTAACAGACTTTTATTGGTCATTTTTGTAAATTGCATGACTAATGCTGCGTTCACACCAGACGCGGAAGAAGCGTCAAGTGCGAGTGATTTACATGTTAAGTCAATGCAAACACGCGACTAGGCATCCTGCGGTGCGATACACGCGAATGGCGCGGCTGGAATCACGCGAATTGCGCCATACGCGCGAATTGAGTGTTTGACGCGCTTAATGCGTAAATCGCGCGAGTTCAAAAATCTGAACTTCTGCGGACATTCGCGCCGCGTTAACCAATCAGGAGCTTGCTCTTGTGGGGGCATGATTGTGATGTAGCACCTGTTGTTGGTGTCCGGGGAAAATCTTCCAGCTGACACTGACAACAGTTCATCAAACTGGGCTCTGCTCAGTCAGAAGCACCGCTGAAAGCCTCCGTCATCCAGGTTCAGTTTCTGGAGGAGTTTATGAGCTCACAGAGCTGGGTGCACCTCTGAAAGGATCTAGTGGACTCAGACACTGCTCCAAACATATCGACGCTGTTTTTCAGCTTTCATAAAGCACATAAACAGTTATTTTCTGAATAAAATCCATGTTAGCCATTTAGCAACGAAGCTACAGTCACCGGGCAGACAGAAGCCCGGCCCATCACGCGAATCTGCGTCTGTTCTGATATGAATTTGACGCACGAATGAAGCGGAGTTTGATGCGCGAATGAAGCGAGTAAACTCAAATGTTCACGCGTCTATTTACTCGCGAACAGCGCGATTTAGCCGCTCGTTCCGCGTCTGGTGTGAACACAGCATAACACACCTGTTAAGTTTCATGCCAGTAATCTGGTTTGCTCTATGATGCAGTGAAGTATTGCATGTGTGCGTGTGTGTGTGTGTGTGTGTGCGTGCGCGTGTGTGTGTGTGTGTTGAAGAGCCGCTGAGCTAACAGCTGACAGGCCGGGGAAACACGCACACACTGTATTTCTGACGGCAGACACGTGAACTAGGAGAACGTTTTCTCTCGCCCTTGAACCACATCTGACAGATTATAACAGCTTTAACACACACCTTTCAAAGTTGTGTGTCACAAAAACACTCCATAATCCACTCAAAACGCTACTGAAACCCATTTTCGGAGCGCAAATGACCAGTTGTAAACGCTGTAAGCGGAAGTTCTAAACATTCTACGGGAAGACGCTGGTCGCTATGGTGCCCTCTATAGGGGAATTGATTAACTAAATTTGCCATAGTGTATGAGTGTTTGAATGAGTGTGTATGGGTGTTTCCCAGTACTGGGTTGCAGCTAGAAGGGCATCCGCTGTGTAAAACATATACTGGAAAATTTGGCCGTTCATTCCGCTGTGGCGACCCTTGATGAATAAAGTGACTAAGCCGAAGGAAAATTAATTAATGATTCACTATAGTATTTTCTTAAATGATGATAGCAGTCTAGCATCCACCCAGAAGAGCAAGCACAGAGAAAATAAGATAAATAAATAAATGAATTAGCAAACATACTGTGACATGCTGAAAATCATTTGGAGAAGTTAGCATTCTGGCAGCAGCAAGCAGCGCTCTCTAAATCTAGCTCTCATTACACTCTAATGATGAGACGTTTACCAGAGTAAAGTGCCTCACAGTAGGCCGGACAAAGTAAATCACACCGGATGGCCGACGAAAAATCATCCCTGTCGTCTGTTCACCGGGTGATCACAGCAGAGGAAGCCATGCCTTTAGGACAAACTCTGGGATAAAAACAAAAAAAAAAACAACCCAACGCTGACGAACCTCACCCAGCACCTGCTTCACTCTGTTCCTGCCATCTGTGCCCAGGAAAACAACTCCCAGAGCTGGCAAACACCACGTCAACATTACAGACACAGACTGCATTTATCTCTCTGGCAAAAAATCACATGAAACATACAGTACACGGACACGGGCAAAGCACAACACATGCCGCATAAGTGAAAGGATGCATCGTGTAGGCTTCGTAATAATACTGCACATGCACAAATGTTCTGATTTAAATAGGAGTGAACTCACAGTGTGCAGAATTAGCATTCACAATGGAAGCATTGCAGACTCTGAGTACAGGACACTCTCAGAATGTACTGTTACATACTGCACAGTAGATGAACACGTATGTTCAATAACATAAAGGTTTTATTTCATTTATTAATTTTCCTTCGGCTTAGTCCCTTATTTATCAGGGGTTGCCACAGCACAACGAACCAACTTTTCCAGCATATTCAAGGATGCCCTTCCAGCTGCAACCCAGTACTGGGAAACACCCATACACACTCACATTCACACTCATACACTACGGCCAATTTAGTTAATCAATTCCCCTATTGGGCACCCGGAGGAAACACTGCGGTCACACTGGACTTTTCTCCCCATAGACTTCCATTCATACGCAGACCGGAAACGCAAGGTCATGCGTCAAGTTTCGCATTTCCCTGCGTTGGACAGTTCAAGCTTGGTGAACTCTGACCTGCGAAATCACAGGACTTGACTGTGTGAGACCAATCCAGGATCAAAACATGACCTCTTAGGACAGAAATTTAAAACATGGAGCAATCGCTCGCTTTTTTTAATGTCTAATCATCTTGTTTAATCCCTTTTCGCAGGGACGTACGACAGAATTTCGCAAGCTCAAACTCTAGTGTGACCACAGCTTCACTCAAAACAAAACGCTATTGGCTGTTTTTGTAAAGGGGGAGGAGCGTCTATATGCCCTGGCCTTTTTTTATTGTTTCAGTTAAGATTATGTGAAACATCAAATAAAAAATGCACATTTCAGAACACAGGACTTTTAAATAAAAAAAAAAAAAAAAAAAAAAAAAAAATATATATATATATATATATATATATATATATATATATATATATATATATATATATATATATATATATATATATAAAGTAAAAAAAATGTATAAATATATACAGTTGAAGTCAGAATTATTAGCCCCCCTGAATTATTTGCCCCCCCCCCTGTTTTTTCCAAATTTCTGTTTAACGGAGAGAAGATTTCTTTAACACATTTCTAATCATAATAGTTTTAATAACTCATCTCTAATAACTGATTTATTTTATCTTTGCCATGATGACAGTAAATAATATTTGATTAGATATTTTTCAAGACACTTCTTTACAGCTTACGCCCCATTCACACAGGGCTTCAGCATCAACGCTTGACAGAGGACGTGACTGAAGTTGGGGTTGACGCTATCGTCATAGCAGCGTCAGCCAATGAAATTAGTCAGCAATAGGCCACTGTCTGAGCTGGTGTATTTGCATACAGCGATCTGATTGGCTGACGCTTCTGTCGGTGTTTGAAATGTTGAGCAAGTCCCAACTTCTGCAGCGAGCAACGCTTCTGAAGCGGCGCCGACGGATCCACAATGCAGTTAGGCAACGACTGACGTCACCTATTCAAAGTGAATGGGAAGCGTTGAAGCTGACGCCCCGTGTGAATGGGGCATTAAAGTGATATTTAAGGTTTAACTAGGTTAATTAGGTTTTCTAGGTTAGGGTAATTAGGCAAGTTATTGTATAACGATGGTTTGTTCTGTAGACTATCAAAAAAAAAAAATAATTTGCCTAAAGGGGCTAATAATTTTGTCCTTAAAATGCTGTTTAAAAAATTAAAAACTGCTTTTATTCTAGCCGAAATAAAACAAATAAGACTTTCTCCAGAAGAAAAAATATTATCAGACATACTGGGAACATTTCCTTGCTCTGTTAAACATAATTTGGGGAAATATTAAAAAAGAAAAAAAAATCAAAGGGGGGCGAATAATTGTGACTTCAACTGTGTGTGTGTGTGTGTGTGTATATGTATATATATATATATATATATATTTTTTTTTTTTTTTACAGTTGAAGTGAGAAGTATTAGCCCCCCTTTGAATTTTTTTCTTAATATATATATATATATATATATATATATATATACAGTTGAAGTCAGAATTATTAGCCCCCCTTTAATTTATTTTTATTTTTTTTATATTTTCCAATCGATGTTTAACAGAGCAAGGAAATTTTCACAGTATGTCTGATAATATTTTTTCCTCTGGAGAAAGTCTTATTTGTTTTATTTCGGCTAAAATAAAAGCAGTTATAAATTAAAAAAAAAACATTTTAGGGACAAAATTATTAGCCCCTTTAAGCTATATATTTTCTTTCGATTGTCTACAGAACAAACCATCATTATACAATAACCTGCCTAGTTAACCTAATTAACCTAGTTAAGCCTTTAAATGTCACTTTAAGCTGTACAGAAGTGTCTTGAAAAACATCTAGTAAAATATTATTTACTGTCATCATGGCAAAAAAAATAAATCAGTTAATAGAAATGAGTTATTAAACTATTATGATTAGAAATGTGTTGAGAAAATCTGCTCTCCGTTGAACAGAAATTGGGGAAAAAATTAATCAAGTGGGCTAATAATTCAAGTGGGCTATATATATATATATATATATATATATATATATATATATATATATATATATATATATATATATATATATATCTTTGTACAGTAAACATCAACTTGCATGATAAATATGTAATTTGCATATTTTGCTTTATCAGATTAAAAAATAAATAAATAAAGTGCAAAAAGCAATAATTTGAAATATGTGTGTATATTTGTGTAATCCCAATATAACTTGCATGGTAAACTAATCTCCTACTCTACCAAGCAAACTGACAATGCTAGAAAAGTTGCTGATGTAACTACAAAAACTAAATGTGCATCTTATTTCTTAAAACAAGACAATAAAATCTAGAAAATGCTTCCTGCTTTAAACAATTTTAGATATTCGGACTAGAAACAAGGCAAAAAAATGAAGTAAGAAATGTATTTTGTGCAGTGTATCTCTGTAATCTA
Organism: Danio kyathit; assembly: GCA_903798195.1. Taxonomy (NCBI): domain Eukaryota; kingdom Metazoa; phylum Chordata; class Actinopteri; order Cypriniformes; family Danionidae; genus Danio; species Danio kyathit. Next base: position 83,264,797 of record LR812523.1, on the reverse strand, counting down.
AACATGAACTCGCAAGCTAAACTACTGGCTGTTTTTAAAGAGGGAGGAGCTTCTATATGCCCCGCCCTGTCTTCATGTTTCATGTAATCTAAACATGCATGCTAAATATGTGATTTGCATGTTTTGCCATATATCAGATTAACGAAATAAGCCTGGAGGTGGTTGTGTTTGTAGGCTGCTGTGTAGTTTTGGAAGGACAGATCGAGACACGCGCAGACGCTTCAGCATCTGTTCAGTCTGGATCTCCTGCAGTGTTCTGATGTGGGTAGATGGGAAGCTCTGTTCCCCACAGGGATCTCTGGGCGTTTCTGACATGCGAGCGGGATTATCAGAATCAGAGCGGACGCCTGTGCTGAGATCTGCACGCCGCCGTCTCTTCACACAGTATGATGTTTAAGTGCCATGTGTTGTGCCAGCTGCCTCCTCCCACTTCAGTCCAGACTGTCCGATACCCCGCCTGTCTCCTGCTTTTGCCTGTTTCCTCTCTCTTTTTTCATTCCCTCCAGGGGGAAGAGTTTTATTTGACCATAGAGGCTGTTTTCTTGAGTCTGAAAGAGACATGGACTCTTAGACTGACAGATCTGAAGAAAGCGAGAGAGAGAGAGAGATATCCACACCAGCTTTTGTCCAATTACAGCGCTCAGACGCCAGAGGAAAACACATCTCTGTGCTCAAACTGAAAAGAGGTCATGTGATGTTGCTAAAAAGAATACTATTTCATGTATTTGGTTTAATGCAATGCATTTAAGTGGCATATTTTCAACATGCTGTATAGTTTGGTCTCTGTTATGCCTTTTTAAATAAGATTTTTACAAAGCTCATAGCTCTGAAAGGCATGCTGTGCTATGATTGATTCTGTGTGTGGTGGGAATGTTACACTCATATAGATATATATGATTTATATCACTGCATGACCTTTTTATACAATGATAACCTCAATATTGACAGAACGCTTCAATTTTATTACTTGCAAACTAAAGTATCACACACAAAATAAAGCAACGATTGCATATCAGTGTCATAAATTGACTCCTGTGCAATCTGTTGGACAGAGCGATGGGTGCTTGGTGCATCTTCTTGGCTCAGTACCAATTCTTCGACAGTGGGGATATTTTCAACAGTGCATGGACGACCATTCCTGCCACACCACATACTGATCAAGTGTGATCAGTTTTCGCCATCAAGTCATCCAATCCAGCTTTTGTCCAGTTTGTAGTCGGGAAGAAAACATGAAGCACTGTAGCCTTTCAGTTCTTGTAAACCTTTGATCAAACTATTATCTTCATTCGAAAACACCATTTTCATTTAAACCTTATGCAGATAAAAATAAATACGCCATCATTATATCATCATCGACAAGGAAAGTAAATAAAAGGATTATTCTAATGCACAGATTGCGCTGTTATTCCTGTACAAAGTGATTGTTATTCCTGTAGTACAATAACCAGTCTTATTTTTGTATTATATATTATATATTTTATGATATATAATTTATTACTGCCATATTATTGTTTGGGTTTCTTTGAGACATGATATATATATATATATATACAGTTGAAGTCAGAATTATTAGCTCCCATTGATTTTTTTTTTTTTTTATATTTCTTAAATTATGTTGAACAGAATTTTTTTTAAGTCTATATATATATATATATATATTTGTTTTATTTAAGCTAAAATAAAAGCAGTTTTAAATTTTTTTAAAAACATTTTAGGGTCAAAATTATTAGCCCCTTTAAGCTATATTTATTGTCGATAGTCTACAGAACAAACCATCATTATACAATAACTTGCCTAATTACCCTAACCTGCCTAGTTAACCTAATTAACCTAGTTAAGCCTTTAAATGTCACTTTAAGCCAGGGGTGTCCAAACTCGGTCCTGGAGGGCCGGTGTCCTGCAAAGTTTAGTTCCAACCCCAATCAGACACACCTGGGCTAGCTAATCAAGCTCTTAAGCCGAAGTCACACTAGAGTTTGAGCTTGCGAAATTCTGTCGCACGGCGCTGCAAAAAGGGGCGGGATTAAACAAGATGATTAGACATTAAAAAAAGCGAGCGATTGCTCCATGTTTTAAATTTCTGTCCAGAGAGGTCATGTTTTGATCCTGGATTGGTCTTACGCAGTCAAGTGACGCAATTTCGCAGGTCAGAATTCACCAAGTTTGAACTTTGCACCGCAGCAACCTGCGAAATCTGACGCATGACCTTGCATTTCCGGTCTGACGCATTCGCGTGTGTATGAATGGAAGTCTATGGAGGGAAAAGTCCAGTGTGACCGCGGCTTTACAAGGCTTTCTAGAAACATCCTTGCAGGTGAGTTGAGGCAAGTTGGAGCTAAAATCTGCAGGACACCAGCCCTCCATGACCGAGTTTGGACACCCCTGCTTTAAGCTGTATAGAAATGTCTTGACTAATTTCTAATAACTGATTTATTTTATCTTTGCCATGATGACAGTAAATAATATTTTACTAGATATTTTAAAGACACTTCTATACAGCTTAAAGTGACATTTAAAGGCTTAACTAGGTTAATTAAGTTAACTAGGCAGGTTAGGGTAATTAGGCAAGTTATTGTATAATGATGGTTTGTTTTGTAGACTATCGACAATAAATATAGCTTAAAGGGGCTAATAATTTTGACCTTAAAATGGCTTTCAAAAAATTAAAAACTGCTTTTATTCTAGCCGAAATAAAACAAATAAGACTTTCTCCAGAAGAAAAATATTATCAGACATACTGTGAAAATTTCCTTGTTCTGTTAAACATCATTTGGGAAATATTTAAAAAAGAAAAGAAAATTCAAAGAAGGGCTAACAATTCTGACTTCAACTGTGTGTGTGTGTGTGTGTGTGTGTGTGTGTGTTTGTGTGTGTGTGTATATATATATATATATATATATATATATATATATATATATATATATATATATATATATATATATATATATATATATATATATATATATATATATATATATATATATACTGTATATATATGTGTGTGTGTATGTATGTATATATATGTACATATATTCAAATATATTATCTAATTATTTTCTTGCTCTCTTCTCTTTCTGCCCATCGAAACTCTTTGGTCATTTTTTATCGAGATGCTAATGGTCTAATCTGATTCAGTGATCTATGCTAAGCTAAAAGTGATCCCACTAGACCCAGAGATCAGCTGAATTAATACAAAATGGTGCTGTTAATCTCTAGGATGTCTGTCAAATTAGATTTTTTTTTCAAGATGTTCTGCCCATCTTGGCTCTGACACTGCTCAGCAGATTTGTCCAGAAATGTGTCCATTGCATTGGACTTACAGCCATTAAACCCTTTTAATTATTAAGTAATTCATATTAAACCAGGAACTTGTACAGTTGAAGTCAAAAATATTAGTCCACCTGAATTATTAGCCCCCCTCTATAATACTAACTCACTTCTAATAACTGATTTCTTTTATCTATTGCCATGATGACACTACATATTATTACATTGTTCAAGACAGTAGTGTTCAGCTTAAAGTGACATCTAAATGCTTAACTAGGGTAATTAGGGTAAAGGTAGGGTAATTAGGCAAGTCTATGTATAACAGTGGTTTGTTTTGTAGACAATCCAATACTAATATTGCTTAAAGGGTCTAATAATATTGACCTTAAAATGGGTTCAAAACAATTAAAAACTGCTTTTATTCTAGCCGAAATAAAACATATAAGACTTTCTCCAGAAGAAAAAAAATATTATAGGAAATACTGTGAAAATGTCCTGAATCTGTTACACATCAGACTTCATCTCTATGAATACATCTGCTTAGACCAAAACAGCATTCTCCTTCTTTGACCTGATTACGTCTAGTCTGAGAATACTGAGTAAGAATCTCCACGCGGGTGTCACTGTGCCCTTTAAAACAGGTTCAGGATGTGTGTCCGTCCCTCCCGACACACACAGAGCACAATATGTCCAGTCGATCTGTCCACCCCTCGCTCTCTCCATCTTTCTGTCTGCTCCTCTTGGCTCAAATGGCAGATTTGGCCAGCAATTTGGCCAGCGCTTGGACTTACGGTCGGATATTAGTGAAGAGTAAGTGAGAAATGCACAACACCCCAGAGACAAGGACATCACTCTAGCAGACGTGACCTCATTACACACTGGACAATAGATAATAGGGTGTTAATGGCGCCAGTTCAATACTTCAAGATCATAGTTAGCACTGATTTAATCCTGTTAGACTAAACGTATAATGAAGTTTACGGTAAGAATAAAACAGGATGCATAAAGACGGCATGAGTCACGATGTCCGGCTATTGGGTTATTTTGGATTACACATCCAGTCAGAGTATCTGAAGATTCCTGGATGCCCCATGATGATGATGATGATGATGATGTCACATTTCTATTTAAAGCGGCATTCATTAATTCTGGAGCTAGAATGAGAGGTAGTTTTCTTTGTGCTTAAAGGAGCACTCCACTTTTATTGGGCTGGTTTTAAAGCTCTCCTAGAGGTAAACAAGTGAGTTTTACCATTTTTTAATCCATTCAGTTGATCTCCTAATATGTACTTTTAGCTTAGCTTAGCATAGATCATTGAATCAGATTAGACCATTAGCATCTCGCGTATAAATGACCAATGAGTTTCCTACTTAAAGAGCTCCTATTATGGAAAAATCACTTTTATAAGGAGTTGTGTGTGAATATATCAAGCCTCTAATGGTAGAAATTAATGAATTCTATTGTTTATAATCAGACTTGATAAAAACAGTCTGCAGAAACGCTTTCATTGACATTCTCTCTTTGTACGTGTCATCAGAGGAGGAAAGCCCCGCCCACCAGTGACTATCTCTCCCTCATTAGCATAAACAGCCCTGAGTGAAAGGCAGCCGTCTGTCCATTAGCCATTAGAGTGTTTGAGCTGCTGAAGATTATAGAGGATTATAGATGTGGAGTTTTAGATGAAGCACAAATGAACGGCGGAGTTTGTTTCTCTTTCTGTCTTGTATGGATGCCCATTCTTACCTCTCAGTTTTTAAAGGCGTAGTTCATTTTTTTTTTAAATACTATGAACTCACCAATCAATAGGTTTCAAACCTTTATGAATTTCCTTTTTCTGTTGAACACAAAAGAAGATATTTTGAAAAATGTCAGAAACGTGTAACCATTGACTTCCACAGTAGGATAAACAAATACTGAGGAAGTATTTGAAAACACTGTCGATTGGATTTAGGGAAGGGGTGGGCGGGTCAGTCGGTGCTTTTGAAAACACTGTCGATTGGATTTAGGGAAGGGGTGGGCGGGTCAGTCGGTGCTTTTGAAAACACTGTCGATTGGATTTATGGAAGAGGTGGGCGGATCAATTAGTGCGTTCGAAAACACTGTCGATTGGATTTAGGAATGGGGGTGGGCGGGTCAGTCGGTGCTTTTGAAAACACTGTCGATTGGATTTAGGAATGGGGGTGGGCGGGTCAGTCGGTGCTTTTGAAAACACTATTGGTTGGGTTTAGGAAAGGGGGTGGGCGGATCAGTCGGTGCTTTTGAAAACACTGTCGATTGGGTTTATTGAAGGGGTGGTCGGTTCAATCGGTGCTCTTATAAACACTGTCGATTGGATTTACGGAAGGGGTAGGCTGGTCAATCGGTGCTTTCGAAAACACTGTCGATTGGGTTTAGGAAAGAGGTGGGCAGGTCAATTGGTGATCTTGAAAACACTATCGGTAGGGTTTAGGGTAGGGGGTGGTCGGTTCAATCGGTGCTCTTATAAACACTGTCGATTGGATTTAGGGAGGGGTGGGCGGGTCAATCGGTGGTTTCAAAAACACTGTCGATTGGAGTTAGGGAAGGGGTGGGCGGGTCAATCGGTGCTTTCGAAAACAAAACACTGTCGATTGGATTTAGGAATGGGGGTGGGCGGGTCAATTGGTGCTCTTGAAAACACTATCGGTTGGGTTTAGGAAAGGGGGTGGGCGGGTCAATCAGTGCTTTTGAAAACACTGTCGATTGGGTTTAGGGAAGGGGTGGGCGGGTCAATTGGTGCTCTTGAAAACACTATCGGTTGGGTTTAGGAAAGGGGGTGGGCGGGTCAATCAGTGCTTTTGAAAACACTGTCGATTGGGTTTAGGGAAGGGGTGGGCGGGTCAACTGGTGCTCTTGAAAACACTATCGGTTGGGTTTAGGAAAGGGGGTGGGCTGGTCAATTGATGCTTTTGAAAACACTGTCGATTGGATTTAGGGAAGGGGTGGGCGGGTCAATTGGTGCTTTCAAAAACACTGTCGATAGGATTTAGGAATGGGGGTGGTCAGTTCAATCGGTGCTCTTGAAAACACTATCTGTTGGGTTTAGGAAAGGGGGTGGGCGGGTCAATCAGTGCTTTTGAAAACACTGTCGATTGGGTTTAGGGAAGGGGTGGGCGGGTCAATTGGTGCTCTTGAAAACACTGGCGATTGGGTTTAGGGAAGGGGTGGGCGGGTCAATCGGTGCTCTTGAAAACACTATCGGTTGGGTTTAGCAAAGGGGGTGGGCGGGTCAATCGGTGCTCTTGAAAACACTATCGGTTGGGTTTAGCAAAGGGGGTGGGCGGGTCAATTGGTGCTCTTGAAAACACTGGCGATTGGGTTTAGGGACGGGGTGGGCAGGTCAATTGGTGCTCTTGAAAACACTGGCGATTGGGTTTAGGGAAGGGGTGGGCAGGTCAATTGGTGCTCTTGAAAACACTATAGGTTGGGTTTAGGGAAGGGGGTGGTCTGTTCAATTAGTTCAACGTGAAAGTTATTAAAGTTGGTTTTATATTCACAGATTCATTCAGTGACAACTTGTGACACACTCCCTATATTGTTTACCACGGCACTTTGAGTATTCGGTCTGAAATAACCTGCAATTGTGACTTGAAAACAACATGAACACTGTTTATTTGACTGTGAACAATGTTGTACTTTGATAGTCATTGGCTGCTAATATGATTTCACTATTTAGAGTTTGCAAATAATACGTTTATGAAATTATATTATTAAGGAAAAAGTCTGAATGTGCGAATATAAAACCAACTTTACCTTTATGTGTAAGTTCACGTACCCTGCCGTAAGTTCAGGTCTAGTTCGCTGTCAGAATGCAGTTGTTCTGCTTGATGATCACCCTGGCCTTGTATAATGTTAGCTCCATCTTTTTTTTCCTTGTCTTTGGCTCGGCAGAACCTCGGTTTTTAGCACTACATAGTTTTGAATCTGGTAATCAGGGAACATTATTTCTTGCACATGACCACACAGAACACAATTGTTGGCATCCAAACACTTGTAGGCCTTTAACTTCTCTCGTAAAATCCCTTGGAGCTTCAATGAGATTGTATATTTGAGGCTTGGATGCTTGGTCATTTCGTCTTATCCAATATCCATTGGGATGCTATCACAAATGGACCTGTCAGACGAACGCTGCTCACTTTAGCATTAATTTTGCCGAATCACTGTGCTTATCACTGGGCGACAAGCTGTTATAATACGCTGAAAGCATTATGTAAATAATATATATAATATATAATCAATCTAATTTATTTCTAAGACAACAACAAACTCTGTACTGCATCGGATGTCATTCCCTCGCTGTAAATGCTAGCGCTCCCGTTTTTTTTTCTGCCGCCTCCCTGCGCGCGCATTCTGAATGTTTACAAACATGGTAATTGGTCTATAGGTTGGGTTTAGGGAAGAAGGTGGGCAGGTCACATGGTGCTTTTAAAAACACTATCAGTTGGGTTTAGGGAAGAGGTGGGCGGGTCAATCTGTGCTTTTGAAAACACTCGGTTGGGTTTAGGGAATGGCGTGGGCATGTCAATTGGTGCTTTTGAAAACACTATCGGCTGGATTTAAGAAAGGCGGGGGGCGGGTCAATCTGTGCTTTTGAAAACACTGTCGGTTGGGTTTAGGGAAGTGGGTGGGCGGGTCAATTGTTTTTTTTTAAAACACTATCGGTTGGGTTTAGGAAAGGGGTTGGGTGGGGCGAATCAGTCAGTCTGTAAGTCAGTCGACAGCGGCTTTTGGTGGATTTATGTGAGAACAGCAGGCGCGATTGGGAGATCTGAAAAAGTGTACACATCGACCTCTGGTGGATTCGCATAAACAAAGACTGCAAAAAACCTACCTCCTGGGACATATTTGGCACTCTCCAGAAATATATATAGGGGTACGCTTTTAGAATGAGCCTGAGTTGGATTTGTGACAAGTGAAGGGTGAGAATTTTTTTTGGGTGACCATTAATTCCACTAATGAATCTGAACAATTAAATCATTCTTACACGTACATCTGATGGAATTTATCATTTATTTTTGACAGGAAAATACTGATTAATCTCAATTCATCATACTAGAGGACACTGCATGGATAAGAACAGAGCTATTAATATTCACAAATATCGGAAACAAATGGTGCTCGTGATTTGTTAATGGTTGCCATTTGGAAAACAGAGCCCTCTTTCTGCGATGCAGTTTTTTCTCTGTCTTTAATGATGTCCCATGATGCACCCTGTTTGCATGGTAACCAAATATAATTGCCTGATAATCATGCATCACTGCATGCTCATTACAGTGGTAAATTAGCACTGGTGGGTGAAGTCGCAATCCGCTCGCACACACCTTGTGGCACATTTCTTTAAATACGCTCATGTAAGAGAGAGGAATAGTTAACAGTTGCAGGAGTAAGGCTTCACTGAGCTCTAACCTTCTTGCTGACATTTTGAGACGGACTGTAATTACTGCACCAGGGCTCTTATGAGTGGCAATAACGCAAGAGAGGTCAGTCCGGCTCCGAAATGTTTAGTCAGGCGTCCGCAGCAAAAAAGGTGAAATCAGCGTGGTAAAATTGACCTTAATTTTACCCTCAACTACAATTACAATGCATTGCATTATTCGTTTTTTGTCAACTACAAGCCGTGACTGATACTACTGTAAATAAATGAACCCTTGTGCACTGTTCAAATGTTTTACCCGTTTGTTATGATAGGAATGAAATCATCCACTAAATTTAGCTGCTGTAAAAATGCATCAGATCATTTTTTGTCAAATTATTTTGCATGAATCAACCTCAGTCCTGATCAAAACTAATAAATGTTTTACAAAATTACAGGATTTTAACTCTTTGATTGACTGGTTCACAAATGACGCTGTCATGAGAAATCGGGTCCCCCCTGCAATCGAGTCCGCTTAGGACCCCGCTTAGGTCGTCTGCATTTAATGCCTGATCAAAAGTGCTTTTTATAGTCTATTCTCAGTCTTGAGATTTTAACAACACTTATCATATTAGCAACATTATTTTAACAAGACTTATCATATTATAAGTAATATTATTTTAACAACACTTATCATATAAGTAACATTTTTTTTAACAACACATATTAATAACATTATTATTGGTAAGTACAAGTTAAAGACATGCATAGTTAAAATAATTGAAACGGTTCTAAACATTTAATGATGCCTTTTTGATGTTTTTATGTATTTATATGCAACAATATATATATATATATATATATATATATATATATATATATATATATATATATATATATATATATATATATATATATATATATATACATAAGAAATGGTAGCAAGTTTATCTAACATAAAAGCATGAAAGACAAATTATCCATGCCACAACACATGCCACATTATATATATATATATATATATATATATATATATATATATATATATACATATATATATATATATATATATATATATATATATATATATATATATATATATATATATATATATATATATATATATATATATATATTAATCAGGCGCTACAAACTATACCTAATACAACTCCAGTGAACCAATAGGATCTCCCAGGACCCAATTGTCATGGGGGACCTGATTTCTCATGACAACGGCACTGATTTTTAAAAAAAAAAAAAAAAAAAAAAACACACAAAATGACGTATTTTCAAAATAAAAGTAATTGTGCACTGAAATTTGGCGATCCATAATCCCTAATAATAACTCCTGTACAGCAGACCCATAACATTCTGACACTGGAATACCCTGTCAGTAAAGTCTAGTGTGTGTGAATGAGCTTTTTATAGTGTCCGCTATAATGTTAATGTTGTTTTTGGTGTGTTTACATGGCCACTGTGTAAATCCACAGTACAGTTATGATCTTATTGCCGCATTAGATCATTATGATAGCATAATATATGCCTTCGGTGATGTCCTGAAGATAAATGCCAAAAAATAGCACAACTGGAATAACTACAGCAGTCGCCATCGTCTGATCTCATATGAAGCAAGAGATCGCGATGACATACAGTATGATGACGTGTGCAGGTGCTGTAGTGCTGTCCCATTTCTTATGGTAAATTTTGAAGCCCTTCACACTCAGTTTTAAGGGCCAAGGGGTACGGGTACAAAAATAGAATTGGGATTGGGCCTAATTACCTCAGACAAACACTGAACACCCAAACACTGGATGTCAGTGGTTACATGTGTCCAGGTTTCTTCATGTCTTCTTTTGTGTAAAAAGAAAGACAAACAGGATTGGAAAAAGTGAAAAGAGTATTTTAAGTTTTGGGCGAACTCTTGAATATGTCAAGCTGCTGTAATCAACCTATTGTAATGTGTTTCAGCGAATATTAAATTACTGAAAGAGCTGCAGTATATTTTGTATGTTTATAGGTATATTTAACATGAAGAGTTTAGTTGCAAAACGAGATATATCCATTTTGAGAAATGTTGGTTATTTGACATTATTATTTTTGTTCATTAAACTATTACTTGAGCTCAGTGAAGGCCAGGAACACATGTTCTTCAAATCCAGGATATTTTTTATTCAATTTTATGTCTATAAATAGTTCATAAATAAGTCAAAAATCATGCCGAAATGCAACATATTTACCTTAACATTGTCAAACATCTTAAATTGGTTAAAAAAAACAATACATCATAAATATATGGAATAATTTATACAAATATTGATTAATAATAATAAGATTCTGAGTTAGTTTTGACCAGAATGTACACAACACAACATAACATAACTTTTTATTTTTGCAAAACGCTATATATCCACCTTAGGCTATATTCTACTACTGTAAGACTATTAAGAAAAGCTAGTGAATCAATGTTTTGTTTGATAAGTAAGATTAACCGATCACACCAGTTGCGTTTCCAGGCACAGCTTCATGCAAGGAAACGGGAGCGCGCACGCGTTTTAAACAGTCCCGCGCATCACATCAGCTGTTGGCGCGAGCGATCATCCTCTCATTCAGTATTCACCTGCCCGCGCGAACAGTTATCTCTGTCAGTCGTGCTGCTTCTCGATTCTAAGATCACATTTGCCATCCTTATTGTCGAACCCTGCTTTTAAGAAAACTACATCGAAATCCATGACGTTAGCTTGACTCTGAAGCTTTGACTCCCCGACTGACAGACAGCAGCTGATCAGTGACAGCCTACGTGACCGACAGCTCGCCTACAGTATAAACAATTAAATGGTAAACATTTTTTTGTTAGCCTATTTAATCCTCTTTTTAAAAATATATGTTTTATGTTTTGATATTATCGTTAAATCAATGAGCAAACTCGGAGCACTTCACCGGCGGTGACTCTCTTCCCAGGGGATGCTGAGCTCGTGCAGCATCCTGAACGTTCTATTATATCGCACTTTGTAAAGAAACTGGTCTGGTGGATATCGCGTTTTGTGAAAAAATACATTTTAAAGTAGGCCTAAAATGTACATTCTTCAATGTTATTAATGGCAGCAATTCTCACATAGATTAAGGTACATCTGAACAGTGATTTCCAATAATAAAGTCCAAATCTCAAAAAATGGCGTTTATCGCGTTTTGCAACCAAACTCTTCACATGTTTTAAAAGTAACTTCAAAGTAAAGTAATTAGTAATCTGATAACTTTTTTACAGTAAGTAATTAGTGATGTAATCAGATTACAATTTTCCAGTAGTAATCAGTAATTTGTAATCTATTACTTTATTAAAGTAACTTTAATAGCTCTCTCTTTCGGCAGCTAGCTCTCTGCAACTCTCACATGGTCGCCCACTGAAGCTAAGCAGGGCTGCGCCCGGTCAGTACCTGGATGGGAGACCGCATGGGAAAGCTAGGTTGCTGCCGGAAGTGGTGTTAGTGAGGCCAGCAGGGGGCGCTCAACCTGCGGTCTGTGTGGGTCCTAATGCCCCAGTATAGTGAAGGGGACTCTATACTGCTCAGTGAGCGCCGTCTTTCGGATGAGATGTTAATCCGAGGTCCTGACTCTCTGTGGTCATTAAAAATCCCAGGATGTCCTTCGAGAAAGAGTAGGGGTTTAACCCCGGCATCCTGGCCTCTCTCCATCATGGCCTCCTAACCCTCCCCATATCATAATTGGCTTACTCACTCTGTCTCCTCTCCACCAATCAGCTGGTGTGCTGGCGTCTGGCGCAAAATGGCTGCCGTCACGTCGTCCAGGTGGATGCTGCACACTGGTGGTGGATGAGGAGATTCCCTCCCTATGTGTAAAGCGCTTTGAGTGGCCAGAAAAGCGCTATATAAATGTAAGGAATTATTATTAATAATTTACCCAACACTGGGCACATTTCAGCAGAAGTTTATCAGAGGCTGACACACACTCGCTGTACATACAGTATACCCTATTACACTGTAGTCTTCATTTTGGTCAATTACAAGCCATGACTGACGCAACATTTTTCTGACATCGTGACAAACTTAACTGCTATTCAACAGCCTATTTTAGTTTTCCTGGAGTTACAAAATCAGTCCAAATGGCTGAGAAAAATGCTTCCTCGTTGACTTTAAATGTCTGCCAGTGCTTCTGGCTAAGCATTGGCTGTCAAGAAACACGGCACCCTGGGAGAATATAATATCCTCTCAGTATTTTCCCAGAAGTCATTGTTTTGGGCTACAACCATCGCCAAAGTCCTCATCTCACAAAACTCTGGCATCCACAGCAGCTGTTGGATGTCCCATCTTTCCATGGAAAAATAAAAATGGTGTCACAAACGCTTAGTCAGTCTTACTGGAGTTCAAGACACAGAGAGGAAAATATAAAAATAGACCAAACTAAAGCTCAAGTTTGCAGTTCGTTCTTCTGGAAGAATCTGTAAGTATGAACTAGTGACATATCTAAGAGTCTCGAGACAGGTCTCAAATATACATTAGACCTCTATGTCATTTTGACGGGGACATTTCTCCTTTTCACCTTACATCAGCGTTTCTTCCAAACTGAGTCACTGTGAAGAGGTTTTTGACAACAGCAAAACATTAGCCAACTGATGGCACATATAGTACATGTCACTATAAACATTGCATCTAACACTATTGAGCTTATTCATTGAATTCTGCTGATTTAAGCTCTTTTCTCTGATAGTTTCAGGATAGTTTAAAATAAAATTATTAGGAATATTATTTTAGGAGTAATGAATGACAGTAAATGGTCAAACTACTTGTTTTACAAACAATTGTGTTGATAATGAATAAATAAATAAATAAATATATGAATGAATGAATGTATGAATAAATAATTAAATAAAAAATGCATTGATTAAGGAATAAATAAAGGAATACATGAATGAATGAATGGATGGATGGATGAATAAATGCATAAATAAATACATTTTTTGCATTTATATTGGAAAATATTTATTCCATAAATGAATAAATAAATGAATGAATGAAAAAATGCATAAATAAATAAATGCATAAATAAAAATAAATAAATAAATAAATGAATGAATAATTAAATGAATTAATTAATAAATGCATTAATAAATGAATGTATGAATATTTAAATAAATAAATAAATGCATTGATGAAGGAATAAATGAATGAATGAATGAATGAATAATTAAATAAATGAATAAATGAATGAATGAATAAATAAATGAATAAATGCATTAATAAATGAACATAAATAAATAAATATATAAATAAATAAATAAATAAATGCATCAATGAAGGAACAAATAAATGAATGAATAAATTAATAACTTGATGACTTATTTAATCAATGAATGAATGAATGGATGTATAAATGAATGAATGAATTAATCAATGAATGGATTAATAAATGCATAAATAATCAAATAAATGAATAAATACATACATACATAAATAAACATTGACCTCGGCTGCAGTAGTACAAACTGAATTTGTCAATAAAATGTAATTTAATGTTATTAAAAATATTAGTGACGCTGTTGTAAAATTGTTTACACTTTTACTTTTAGAGTATTAGAAGAATAAAAAAATTATTTTGTTCCATTAAAAAAAATATTAGAAAAAGATTCATGACACAATCATAACGGCCTCATGACAATCATGTTTATGACAGATTTATGACCAGTTATGTTAGCAATGTCACATTTGCATTTAAAATGTGTTGTGATTAAAATGGATATGTCATGATTCTAAAGTTTTCATGACAGTTTTGTGAACACCCCTTCAGGTAAAGTATTTCCTTTTATTATTATTATTATTATTATTATTATTATTATTATTATTATTATTATTATTATTATTAATATCATTATTTTTATTATTTATTATTATTATTATTATTATTATTAATATCATTATTATTTATTATTATTATTATTATTATTAATATCATTATTATGTATTATTATTATTATTATTATTATTTTTATTATTATCATTATTATTTATTATTATTATTATTATTATTATTATTATTATTATTATTATTATTATTATTATTATTGTTATTATTATTATTATTATTATTAATATCATTATTATTTATTATTATTATTATTATTATTATTATTATCATTATTATTTATTATTATTATTAATATTATTATTATTATTATTATTATTATTATTATATTATTATTATTATTATTATAATTCATTCAATCATTCATTCATGCATTCATTTTCTATTTGGCTTAGCCCCCTTATTAATCAGACATCGCCACAGCGGAATGAACCACCAACGTATCCAGCATTTGTTTTAAGCAGCGGATGCCCTTCCAGCCGCAACCCAACACTGGGAAACACCATACACTCTCTTGCATTCACACACATACACTACGGCCAGTTTAGCTTATTCAATTCACCTGTACCGCATGTGTTTGGACTGTGGGGAGCACCCGGAAGAAACCCACGCCAACACGGGGAGAACATGCAAACTCCACACAGACATGCCAACTGAGCCAGCCGGGGCTTGAACCGGTCACCTTCTTGCTGTGAGGCGATCGTGCTACCCACTGTGCCACCGTGCCGCCCCTATTAGTATTATTATTATTATTTGTTCATGTGTTTTTGCTTGCTTGTTTGATGTACCGAATATGCACAAACAAAAGAAACTAACATTTGCATAAACCAGCAAATGCACAAAAGCTACACTGTGCATAAAGTGACCATAATTGCACACTTAAACAGGGCATCATTTAAGTCATCCAATTTGGTCAGCAAAATGGTGCAATACAGTTTCCCATTTTGCGACACACTTCCTTTATCCATAATTTGTCAAAATATAACAAGGTGAAGAAAACAGCTTTCCAGCACAGCTTGATTATTTTATCGGGCTGTAGCATTTCCATTTCCATGCACAACATTTGCCAAGCGGGCACCATTGTTTTCAAGCTTAAGACAACAGACAGTGTGCACAGAGACTCCCGGGAGTGCTCGAAGTTTAAAGAATGGCTTAGCCTCTCTCATTTTTCTGCATTTAACTTTGAGGGAAGTTTACTTTCAATGGCTGAGCTACTGCTGGAGATTAATGAACACATTTGGTCGGGGCTGCATTGTTCCCGTCGAAAATGCCCATCTAGAGCGCTATGATTTATGGACAGCCGGCAGTGCATGAGCTGTAATTTGAGAGGGGTTTGTTTTTCCTCATGAAGATGGAATTTTTAAATTCTGAGATTAATAACACCGCTCTAGTCGTTTTATATATGGTACTGCAGGGAGGAAGAGATGACAGCAGAAGGTGTATATTTTAAGGCTGGTTTATACTTCTGCGTAGAGCGATCGCCATGAACCTCGGCGCATGCCTTGCCATGCCTGGTCGTGCATTTATAATTCTGTTTGTGTTGCTCAGCACTTCCGAAAAGCTAGCTGGCAGTAGGTTTTTATGTTCCTCTGTGTCAAGTTTCTGGTGTTTTGTTTTTTCTAAACGCTCCCTTAATATACAAGTAGCTCAAACTCGCTCATTCAGAGGTGGGAACTGGTGGACGTGCAACAACTTTGATCATAACGCCCCATTCACACAGGGCTTCAGCATCAACGCTTGACAGAGGGCGTGTCTGAAGTATGACGCTATCGTCATAGCAGCGTCAGCCAATGAAATTAGTCTGCAATTAGTCTGAGTTGGTGTATTTGCATACAGCGATCTGATTAGCTGACGCTTCCGTCGGCGATTGAAAAGTTGAGCAAGTCCCAACTTCTGCAGCCGAAGCGGCGCAGACGGATCCACAATGTAGTTCGGCAACGCCTGACGTCACCCATTCAAAGTGAATGGGAAGCGTTGAAGCTGACACCCCGTGTGAATGGAGCGTAAGGTAAACACAAAACATAAGGAGATCCTTCACGGGACTCGACATATGTAAACACTCGCTCCTTCGGGCTCGCGGCTCTCAGCACAACCCACACTCAGCACAGCTACCAACCTGACCAATCACAGTGCTTGCGCTACACATTGTTGTGACGTGTAGTAATTTTCTGGATTGGTGTCTAATGTTAGCATCGACCCATAACAATCTACGATACCTATCAGTACTGTCAGTATGCATTTTATGCAATTATTTGCAATTATTACTTATTGGCAGGTCAAGTGCAATTAAAGTATACATTGAAATGCAAAGTATAAATAGCAGAAGTGAATTAAAAGATTTTCTATGCAATTAAATATTATTCATTCATTCATTCATTCATTTTCTTTTGGCTTACTCCCTTATTTATCAGCGGTGGCCAACTATTCCAGCATATGTTTTACACAGCGGATGCCCTTCCGGCCACAACCCTGTACTGGCAAACACCCATATACACTCATTCACACTCATACACTACGTGGAGTTTATTTATAAACTAATTTCGAGAGGATCACGCGCTTATGATTGCTTGCAGCTGCCCTGCATTATCCAATTAATTATTCACCAATCAGACGAGTCCTAGGCCACTATAAGAGCCCTAGGTTTCATACCACAGACATCTTCGTTTTGAAGAATCCCCACCTCCTTCCATCCCTACTCCTCCTCCTTTTCTAGATGGGTGGCACGGTGGCCCAGTGGTTAGCACTGTTGCCTCACAGCAAGAACGTCTTAGTTCTGGCCATTAACAAAACCAGCAGACATTTCTGTGCGGAGTTTGCACGTTCTCCCCGTGCTCGTGTGGGTTTCCCCCGGTGTCCTCCCACCGTCCAAAAACATGCAAATTAACTTTTAGCACCATAGACAGGCACTTAGCAAGTAGCTATCTCCTAAAAGCAATATCTATATGTTCATTAGCTTCTACAGTAGGGGAGATCTCGAGTTCTACCTGAGCTCAAACTCCCCTCTCATCTTGCAACGGGAGGGAGCACCGGGCTCGAGGATCTTTCAAGCTCAGGGCTCTCTCCCGGGACAGCATGCCAAACAAGCTTCATAATCAATCATCAGCTAAGTGTGAACTCTTGAAGGCCAATTTAGTTCATCAATTCTCCTATAGCACATGTGTTTGGACTGTGGGGGAAACCGGAGCACCCGGAGGAAACCCACGCCAACACGGGAAGAACATGCAAACTCCATATAGAAACACCAACTGGCCCAGCTGGGACTCGAACCAGCAACCTTCTTGCTGTGAGGCCACAGTGCTAACCACTGAGCCACCCCAACTAAATATTAATCTAAGCAAAAGAAATCGACACCAAATATAAAAGCAGACACATATAACGCTATCACCAATCACTAAATTGCTGAGGAATATCCACAAGATAAAGGTAAATATGACTGAATTGTAGCTCTGGCAGGTACATGAGGGTTTTAAATGAATTAAAACATGGCTGTGGGTGCTTTATATAGATCACAAGTGCCCACAATTTACAGTTTATAATCATGGCTACGTTCACACTGCAGGCAAATGTGGCCCGAATTTGATCTTTTGGCCCATATGTGACTCAGGTCTTGACAGTGTGAACAGCCCATGGAATCTGACCTTTTCACTTCAGATTTGTGCCACTTTCATATGTAGTCTTAAATCAGACACAGATCTGATGTTCTGCAATGCCACCGCAGTGTAAACGGTTATATCGGATTCCATGTGACTTTTACATAATCTTCGAGCAACATACGTCATCATTCTGTGCTGCAGACATCATCTACACCTCTGCAGCACAGTAGAATAACACACAGGGCGATTACTTTACCACAGAAAGTTGGTTGTTCATTTTGAAAAAGATTTTGAAGGCAAAACTGGTGCTTGTTAACCACTCTGGTTAACGATCAGGGCACGGGAGGATCGCGATGCTTAAGAGCGTCGGGGGTGTTGCAGAAAGGGGATCCGTGCACAAAGGAGGGGCCACTTTCATTTTAAGGACGAACATTATCTCTGAGCGAATAAAGGGCAGGAGCTCAAGCACCCAAACCCCACATCTGCATGTGTCTGTTGTTTATAACGAAGTAAAATAAAATAACTGCAAACGGAGATAAACCAGCTTCGCCTTTACAGTTCAGTCTGTGGCTGCTCATTAACCCTTGATGAGTTCACTACACCGGTGGTCAGACAGACCAGCGCGGTTGTCATAAATCACAAATGATCAGTGTTTTCAATCACAAGGGACTTATTCTTATATAGAACAACCCTTTACAGTTCATGAAATACACCACGGTTGTCTGTGAAAAGGGCAATAATCATATTAAGCATAATCTGACAACGTGCTTCATACAGTAGACACATTGTGTGCTTAATTAGACATTTTGTGTTGTCCGTAACTATACTTCTGCGCATGCGGGTCAGTTTACGACCATGATCTGTTCACACTGCAAATCTGATATTGACCACATTTATAACAACAGTGTGAACAGCTAGGCAAAACAATCAGGGGTGCGTTTCCCAAAACCATTGTTAGCCAACTAAGGTCGCAAGTTCTGTCGTTACAAACATAGTTCGTTGATTTGCTGTTTCCCAAATCCATCGCTCCAACGAACATTCGCAAACTGCGTCGCAAACTTGAGCACTTGAAACGACACCTCTGGAGCTGTAGTTAAAAGCATAGTTCCTGGCTGTGTTCTATTCCCACTTATCCCCCCTATGCCCTATTCATTTAGAACATTCTAACATTCAAAGTTGGAATTATTAAAAATAAAAAAGCATTAAGTTAATCTCTCTTAGGTGTAATTTGCTTTCAAAGTATTATTACAGTTCAGTTTTAGCGATCTTCATGTTTACAATTGTGCTCCCTTCGCAGTGCACTTTAAAAACATTGATATCATTTTGAACACAGCCTCATGGCGAAAGCTATAGGTATATTTAAAAGTGGAAATTATGTTACAGTACGTCTCCAAAGCTTGCAAAAATAAAAAACACAGCATACGTTAATTCTTTTATTTTATAGTGGGTTATTTATTAAGTTTCTCTGCTGTATATGACATGGGTCTGTTGGTTAGAAATTTCTGCTGTGTATATAATACACATCTGTAAATAATAATAATAATAATAATGATATTAATTGGGCAACGCAGTGGCGCAGTAGGTAGTGCTGTTGCCTCACAGCAAGAACGTCGCTGGGTCGCAGGTTCGAACCTCGGCTGGGCTGGGTCAGTTGGGGTTTCTGTGTGGAGTTTGCATGTTCTCCCTGCGTTCGCGTGGGTTTCCTCTGGGTGCTCCGGTTTCCCCCACAGTCCAAAGACATGCAGTACAGGTGAATTGGGTAAGCAAAAATTGTCCATAGTGTATGAGTGTGAATGTGTGTGTGGAAATTCCCAGAGATGGGTCGCGGCTGGAAGGGCATCCGCTGCATAAAATCGTGCTGGATAAGTTGGTGGTTCATTCCACTGTGGCGACCCCGCAAGGGACAAAGCCGACAAGAAAATGAATGAATGAATGATATTAATAATAATAATAATAATAATAATAATAATAATCATCATCATCATCATCATCATTAATATTATTATTAAAGTAAATATATTTAAATTAAATCACCTCATTATTTATTTATTTATTTATATGATTTATATATGATATTAGAATAGTGTTAGCTTTTGTAAGTGATTTTATGTTTTAGAATAGAATATGTAATGTTCAACTTCTTAATAATATTAGTAAAGCAAACATTGGCCCTATATGTGCCATTTACATTTATTTTATTTAATATGGAAAGCGAGAGGATGTTTTTACCAAAACTAATATTGGATTTTATTTTAAATGCGTGTTTGTGTAAAACAATATAATTTGCACAAAGAAATGATGGGGTTGTTCTCTAAAGAAGTTACTCCACCCCGTTTAGAGCATCATTATGGGCGCTTTACGTTATAACTAACATGGTTCAAGCGATGGATCTGCGACAGAGAAACTACGGGTTTTGGGAAACACTTGTAACTACATAGTTCTTTTGCCAAACGATGCATCGCACTATGATAGTTCAGCCACGAGTTACTTCGTTGTTTGGGAAACGCACCCCTGATCTGAGGAAAAATCAGATTTGAGCACTAAGCCTTGCAGTGTGAACTTAACCTTATATTCTGTTGATATGTGATATAAATTTTCATAGCTTAAAACATGGAATTATGAACGGATTGTTTTTTTTTTGTTTTGTTTTTTTTTCCCGCCAATTCTCAGCACAGGTCATGTGACTGAAAACTAGCAATAGCTGCAGGGTAAATGTGTGTGTGCACACATTTTAAGAGTCTCTTTCTGCGCTCATTATGGCAGTGTGGTGAATCTGTAAGTAAATCCAACATGAAATGTGCAGGCGAGTATTTATATCCAAATATTTGATCAGTGGCTGCTGAATATCAGCCTTGAGTAGGTCAGTGTCTCATCCTCGTTTGCTTCTTTCTCCGCTTTGATCTGCTGAGAGCTTCGTGTGGTAGAATTAATGCTGTGCACACTCCAGACAAAATCCAAAATAAAACCTCTATGATTTCTTGACTTTTCTTCTTAATGGATGGGAAATGGAGACGTTTGCTGAAGTTGATGGCTCTTGTCAAGGGAGATAAAAGAATAATACGTCTTACGCTACAGTGTTTCTATTAGAGATTCAGAAGATCTCGCTATCACGAAATGACCAGAATGTAAACCAAATGTACATCATGAGGCACATCTTTGCCCCTGGATCACTGGCACTGGTCTGGGGGCATTTGCAGTCTGATGTATAATACAATAATTTATATACCTTTTTTTTCTTTAAAATATGCAAAAAAAAAAAACAAAAAACAATAGATCGCGTTTATATATATATATATAATATATATTTATTTATTTATTTATATATTTATTTTATTTCATTTTTTATTTTTTTTGCTGATTCATATACAGTTCTTACATTATCCCAAATGTTTTGGGGTCAAATATGGACAAACATAACAGTTGAGTTGTGTATATATTGATTATTTTAAAATTAAATTACATTTTATCAAGGTGGAAGTGCATCCGCTGTGTAAAACATATGCTGGATAAGTTGGCGGTTCATTCCGCTGTGGCAACCCCTGATGAAAAAGGGACTAAGCCAAAGAAAAAGGAATGAATGAATGAAACCAATGTGGAGTTTGTGCATATTTGACCCAATGCTGGGTTAAGACAACACATAATTTCTTTAAAGTGTGTAGTCGTTATAATAACTACTATAGTAAAATAAACAAATAACTACATTACCATAGCAATAATTCTCCATCCATAACAATTTATACTGTATATGTGATAACACAGTTTTTGATGTGCTGGGTTATTGTAACTTAATGTTGTGTCAAATATACACAACCTGGCAGGTTAATTTTTTTCTGGGTTTGTCCATATTTGACTCAACATAGTGTTACAACAACCCAGCATTTTTTAGAATGTGAATGACGTGTTCTCATATTGATTACAATGCAACATTTTACTTATATACTAATTAGATGTAACTCAGCAGTTCTACTGCACCCAACCCGCTCTGAGCTGGGATCGAACCCACGATTCTTTGTATGGGAGTTGCTTGTTCTAACAAGGAGGCTAAAGACCATGGCCTCTAGCGTCTGTCACCTTTTGAGGTCAGAGGAGTGAGGTTTACATGCATAGCACTTCGCTAGCTGGCCTCTGTTACACTCACCCCACTAAACCCTACTCCCACCCCGACGAGCCCCCACATGTCTCACTGCACCCAACCTGGTCTGAGCTGGGATCGAACCAGCGATTCTGTGTAAAGGAGTTGGTTGCTCTAATAAGAACGTTTACCTGCATAGCACTTTGCTAGCTAGCCTCCGTTGCACTCACCCTCCTTAACCTCACTCTCATCCCGGACGAGCCCCCGCATGTAACCCACCACTCCTACTGCACCCAACCTGGTCTGAGCTGGGATCAAACCGACGATTCTTTGTAAAGGAGTCGGTTGCTCTAACATGGAGGTTTAACTGCATAGCACTTCGATAGCTGGCCTCTGTTACACTCATCCCCCTAAACCTCACTCCCATCCCGGACGAGCCCCCATGTGTAACCCCGCGCCCTACTGCACCCAACCCAGTCTGAGCTGGGATCGAACCAGTGATTCTTTGTATGGGAGTCGGTTGCTCTAATAAGGACGTTTACCTGCATAGCACTTTGCTAGCTAGCCTCCATTGCACTCACCCTCCTTAACCTCACTCTCATCCCGGACGAGCCCCCACATGTAACCCACCAGTCCTACTGCACTCAACCCGGTGTGAGCTTGGATCAAACCGACGATTCTTTGTATAGGAGTCGGTTGCTCTAACATGGAGGTTTAACTGCATAGCACTTCAGTAGCTGGCCTCTGTTACACTCATCCCCCTAAACCTCACTCCCATACCGGACGAGCCCCCATGTGTAACCCCCTCGCCCTACTGCACCCAACCCGGTCTGAGCTGGGATCGAACCGGCAATTATTTGTATGGGAGTCGGATGCTCTAACAAGGAGGTTTACCTGCATAGCACTTTGCTAGCTGACCTCTGTTACACTCACCCCCCTAAACCGCATTCCCATCCCGGACGAGCCCCCATGTGTAACCCATCAGTTTTGCTGCACTCAACCCGGCCTGAGCTTGGATCGAACCAGCGATTCTTTGTATGCTCATTCGCTAGCTGGCCTCCGTTACATATATATAAATCTAAATGACAAATTTTAACTAGTGAGATGGAGTGTGTGTTCATGCTAATAACGTCACACTCCCTCAATTGCTGGTTTGGTTTCTAGAAAACAAGGAAACATGATAAAGAGAGTTGTATACTTTACTCATCCATCAACAAGATTTCTGGGATGATGAAGACCACAACTCCCATGATTCCACACTCAGTCATAGAGTCATCAATATATGCCTTTGTTTGTCTTGAATACTCGCCATCTAGTGGCTAAAATTGCATACTGTACTTTTACATTCATTCATTCATTCATTTTCTTTCGGCTTAGTCCCTTATTTATCAGGGGTTGCCACAGTGGAATGAACCGCCAACTATTCCAGCATGTGTTTTACACAGTGGATGCCCTTCCAGCTGCAACCCACTACTAGGAAACCCCAATAAACTCTCACATTCACACACACACTCAGAAACTACGGTCAATTTAGTTCATCCTATTCACCTGTAGCGCATGTGTTACACAGATGATGTCTATCTGAACATGTTCAATCAAGTGTTTTTGTGTATTATGAATGAAATGTGGCAGCACGGTGACTCAGTGGTTAGCGCTGTCACATCACAGCAAGAAGGTCACTGGTTCAAATCCCAGCTGGGCCAGTTGGCATTTCTGTGTGGAGTTTGCATGCTCTCCCCGGGTTGGCGTGGGCCTGCTCCGGTTTCCCCCACAGTCCAAACACATGCACTATAGGTGAATTGAATGAACTAAATTGGCCGTAGTGTATGAGTGTGTATAGATGTTTCCCAGTACTGGGTTGCAGCCGGAAGAGAATCCACTGCTCAAAACATATGCTGGATAAGTTGGCGGTTCATTCCGCTGTCGTGACCTCTGATCAATAAGGGACTAAGCCAAGAAAATGAAATGACATGAGTTGAATTTCAAATCTGTATGGTTTCTTTGTTACACAAACACACACGCACACACACACACACACACACACACACACACAAATAAACTCTCTCCCTAAGAGCACTCTTTAAACAACAACATTTCATTTCAATTCACTCGCTAGCCTTTAAGTGGACGCCTCCTGAAAATACACGACGCAGCAGAACCTACTATTTGCACGGCATTGGGTTTTATTGTTTCGAATAATGTTTCATGTTTGAGGTAATTAAAAGTATTACACTGCCAGCTTTTATCTCACAGCTCAGCGCCACTCTCTTTAGCACAGCCGCAGATTTAAGAGTATTACACACAAGCGGCTCGAGAGAGGAGAAATCTTTGATGTCCCTGACACACCGTGAAATGAGACAAACCATGGAGCAATGAATCTTCGGCTGTTTTATGCGCTTTGTACCTTTAGGCCAGACACTCCAAGCCGGAGAAGGAACAAGCCAAGTTCAGTGGCTCCTACAAGATACCGAAAATAAGAACAGCGTTTGAAGTCGGTGGCCATGCATCATGTATTACTTTAGCTTAAGCAAAATACATGCTTAATTCAGCACTGCTTGCTCACCTGTCAAGAGAGACTTAGCCAGTCCCTTTCAAAGCATGCCAGTTTAGTAGATTGCCAGCGGGAAGGTCAAATCACAACTGCTTTCTAATCATGCAGTGGCTCTCTGCATGAATAGGGAAATACCAAGCATTTCCATGTCAAATAACCATCATGAGCTCATAAACACTGGATCAGTCCTGCTTATTCCAGTATGCATTTTTGGTTGATTAGGATACTATTAAGCCTACAGGGCCACTGTAGTGCAGTAATCAAACATGCTTGAAGCAGATAATCAAATTATCACTATACAGGGAGTGCAGAATTATTAGGCAAGTTGTATTTTGAGGATTAATTTTATTATTGAACAACAACCATGTTCTCAATGAACCCAAAAAAACTCATTAATATCAAAGCTGAATATTTCTGGAAGTAGTTTTTAGTTTGTTTTTAGTTTGAGCTATTTTAGGAGGATATCTGTGTGTGCAGGTGACTATTACTGTGCAGAATTATTAGGCAACTTAACAAAAAAGAAATATATACCACCTATTTTAGAGGTTTAGAGGGAGTGCAGAATTATTAGGCAAATGAGTATTTTGACCACATCGTCCTCTTTATGCATGTTGTCTTACTCCAAGCTGTATAGGCTCGAAAGCCTACTACCAATTAAGCATATTAGGTGAAGTGCATGTCTGTAATGAGAAGGGGTGTGGTCTAATGACATCAACACCCTATATCAGGTGTGCATAACTATTAGGCAACTTCCTTTCCTTTGGCAAAATGGGTCAAAAGAAGGACTTGACAGGCTCCGAAAAGTCAAAAATAGTGAGATATCTTGCAGAGGGATGCAGCACTCTTAAAATTGCCAAGCTTCTGAAGCGTGATCATCCAACAATCAAGCGTTTCATTCAAAATAGTCAACAGGGTCGCAAGAAGCGTCTGGAAAAACCAAGGCGCAAAATAAACTGCCCATGAACTGAGAAAAGTCAAGCGTGCAGCTGCCAAGATGCCACTTGCCACCAGTTTTGCCATATTTCAGAGCTGCAACATCACTGGAGTGCCCAAAAGCACAAGGTGTGCAATACTCAGAGACATGGCCAAGGTAAGAAAGGCTGAAAAACCACCACTGAACAAGACACACAAGCTGAAACGTCAAGACTGGGCCAAGAAATATCTCAAGACTGATTTTTCTAAGGTTTTATGGACTGATGAAATGAGAGTGAGTCTTGATGGGCCCGTGGCTGGATCGGTAAAGGGCAGAGAGCTCCAGTCCGGCTCAGACGCCAGCAAGGTGGAGGTGGAGTACTGGTTTGGGCTGGTATCATCAAAGATGAGCTTGTGGGGCCTTTTCGGGTTGAGGATGGAGTCAAGCTCAACTCCCAGTCCTACTGCCAGTTTCTGGAAGACACCTTCTTCAAGCAGTGGTACAGGAAGAAGTCTGCATCCTTCAAGAAAAACATGATTTTCATGCAGGACAATGCTCCATCACACGCGTCCAAGTACTCCACAGCGTGGCTGGCAAGAAAGGGTCTAAAAGAAGAAAAACTAATGACATGGCCTCCTTGTTCACCTGAACTGAACCCCATAGAGAACCTGTGGTCCATCATCAAATGTGAGATTTACAAGGAGGGAAAACAGTCCACCTCTCTGAACAGTGTCTGGGAGGCTGTGGTTGCTGCTGCACGCAATGTTGATGGTGAACAGATCAAAACACTGACAGAATCCATGGATGGCAGGCTTTTGAGTGTCCTTGCAAAGAAAGGTGGCTATATTGGTCACTGATTTGTTTTTGTTTTGTTTTTGAATGTCAGAAATGTATATTTGTGAATGTTGAGATGTTATATTGGTTTCACTGGTGAAAATAAATCATTGAAATGGGTATATATTTGTTTTTTGTTAAGTTGCCTAATAATTCTGCACAGTAATAGTCACCTGCACACACAGATATCCTCCTAAAATAGCTCAAACTAAAAACAAACTAAAAACTACTTCCAAAAATATTCAGCTTTGATATTAATGAGTTTTTAGGGTTCATTGAGAACATGGTTGTTGTTCAGTAATAAAATTAATCCTCAAAAATACAACTTGCCTAATAATTCTGCACTCCCTGTATATTCACTTATCTTTGCACTCAGTTACCTGAGAACAAGTAATAGATTCAGAAGACCAAAGAGTCGTTAGATAGAGACAACCAGATGAATTCAATATCACGTTTACCAACTATAGTGACATGAGATCGCTCAGTAGATCTTTGATGAACTGTCCGACATGCACGATACTCTCACCTGGGGTTTAATACTCGAAGCACCCTCTGACCTACTGGCTGCAGCTCATGACAGTGTGTGTGTGTGTGTGTGTGTGGTCACGTGATGTGCGTTTTTAGCCATGGATGGCGAACTGCTAAATGAAACGCCAGTGTGTTTCCCGCAATTTCTCTGCGCCTCCCTTCCGTTTCTTCTCCATCTCTCTGACTCTCGACTATTTTGACGAATACACACCGACGTCGCACACTCACACAGAGCCCAAAATAGGAGGTTGTGATTGGGCCAGCCCAATGTCAATAAAGAAAATAACCAAATGGGCTGCAGGTTATGACACATGGGACGGTCTGTCCGAAAAAAAAAAGCATCTTACTTTGAGCGTTACAGATCACAGCATCGTCAATTAATTAGGCAGAAAAAAACTGATAGGCTGCTAAGCGTTTTATGGGCCGATCAGATCATAAGACGATGATCAGGCCGGCCCAAGAAGTATGTCGGCCCAGCGGGAAACTGCCCAGTCTGCCAGATGGCCAGTTGTGGTTACCCGTTACTATTTCTATTCCAGTTTGTGTTATTGTTATTGTTCTATTTAACAAAAAACATAACTGGCCACTTTATTAGGTACACTTGTCCATCTGCTTGTTAACACAAATTTCTAATCAGCCAGTCACATGGCAGCAACTCAATGCATTTAGGCATGTAGACATGGTCAAGACGATCTGCTGCAGTTCAAAGCGAGCATCAGAATGGGGAAGAAAGGGGATTTTGAACGTGGCATTGTTGTTGGTGCCAGACGGGCTGGTCTGAGTATTTCAGAAACTGCTGATCTACTGGGATTTTCACGCACAACCAGGGTTTACAGAGAACCAGCGACCTTCTTGCTGTGAGATGACGGTGCTAACCACTGAGCCACTGTGCCACCCCTTATAGATAACTAAAACTTTTCTATTTTAACTTCACAGAAGGTTTAAAGTGTCTCCTTGAAGCAGTTGCATGGTTATAAATCGAGGATCATCGATTATGAAAAAGCATTTGGTGTACTATTTTGACGTTTCTCTCCTTTTTTCTCCCCCAGGGTGGTTTGATCGCTCTTCTGTTACTCATCCTGCTTTTTACACTGGTACTCTACACTCGCCAGCGCTGGTGCAGACGCCGCCGGGCCCCGCAGAAAAGCGCCAGCACTGAAGCCACACATGAGATCCACTACATCCCCTCTGTCCTGCTTGGACCGGCCCAAAACAGGGACAGTTTCCGTGGAGCCAGACCCCTCCAGCACAGCTCCGTCATCGGGATGCCAATCCGAGAAACTCCTATTCTAGACGACTGCGATTGTGAAGAGGATGAGCAGCCGGGACATCTGTTGGATGGTAAAGCACGTCTGGATGATGACCTGTGCAGCCAGGGCACACATAACATGGACAGTTTGGGGAAAGTAATGGGAGAAGCCAACCACAAACACAGTCTGGATAACAGAGGTGAGTGCTGTACTGATCGCTGTCCGCTTTTGGGAATGCATGTGGAAGGTTGATATGTCATGATCTGAACGTTTACTGAAGCTTTCTCCATTTTGTCCGTTGCTATGACTTGGCAAGTAGAGGCTTTTGGAAATCATTTTGGTTCTGTGGTTTGGTTTGGAGATTTGGAGGTTTGGCTGAGGGAGAATATTGGAAACCTGTAACCATTGACTTCCATAGTTGTTTTTCCTGCTATGGAAGTCAATGGTTTTCAGCTTTCTTACTATGGGGCATTTTGGAAAAAATTTTGGTTTCGGAGATTGGGGATGACGTCAGCTATAGTACGGGATGGAAATTGCTCGAGAAACAGACGCTGGAGGCCATGGTCTTTAGCCTCCTTGTTAGAGCAACCGACTCCCACACCAAGAATCGCTGGTTCGATCTCAGCTTAGACTGCATTGGCTGCAGTAGGACTGGTGGGTTACATGTGGGGGCTCGTCCGGGATGATAGTGAGGTTTAAGGGAGCGAGTGTAATAGAGGCCAGCTAGCGAAGTGCTATGCAGTAATCCTCACTCCTCTGATCTCAAAAGGTGCTCTAGCGACAGTATTAAATAGCCTTGTTTTAGGCCAGACGACTATGTTTCTTCTATTAGACGCCTTTTAAACACAACATTGCTTAATCGGTGGCTATTGGCCAACTGGGGTTTTGGAATTACACAAATGTTCATAGTGAGTTGTGTTTACATTGATTTCATGACATTAAAGACAATTTATATGACTCAGCCATATGCACAAATGCTCTCCCTTGTTAGCATTTGATTGTACAGGTAAAAAAATAATTAAAAACCACCCTAGAGCACCATCTGCTGTTAAAAATTAGCCTAGAGCGCCATCTACTGTTAAAAAGTAACTTAAAGTGTCATCCACTGTTTAAAAACTAGCCTAGAGCGCCATCTACTGTTTAAAAAACTAGCTTAGAGCGCCATCTATTGTTAACAACTTGGCTAGAGCACCATCTGCTCTTAAAAACTAGCTTAGATTGCCATCTACTGTTAAAAATTAGCCTAGAGCGCCATCTACTGTTAAAAATCAGCCTAGAGCGCCATCTACTGTTAAAAATCAGCCTAGAGCGCCATCTACTGTTAAAAAGTAGCTTAGAGTGCTATCTACTTTTTAAACACTAGCTTAATGCACCTGCCGACTGCTGTTAAAAACTAGCTTAGAGTGCCATCTACTGTTAAAAACTAACCTAGAGTACCATCTACTGTTAAAAACTAACATAGAGTACCATCTGCTGTAAAAAAACTAACATAGAGTACCATCTGCTGTAAAAAAACTAACATAGAGTACCATCTGCTGTTAAAAACTAACCTAGAGTACCATCTGCTGTTAAAAACTAACCTAGAGTACCATCTGCTGTTAAAAACTAACCTAGAGTACCATCTGCTGTTAAAAACTTACCTTGAGTACCATCTGCTTTTAAAAACTAACCTAGAGTACCATCTGCTGTAAAAAACTAACATAGAGTACCATCTGCTGTTAAAAACTAACCTAGAGTACCATCTGCTGTTAAAAACTAACCTAGAGTACCATCTACTGTTAAAAACTAACATAGAGTACCATCTGCTGTTAAAAACTAGCCTAGAGTACCATCTACTGTTAAAAACTAACATAGAGTACCATCTGCTGTTAAAAACTAGCCTAGAGTACCATCTACTGTTAAAAACTAACATAGAGTACCATCTGCTGTTAAAAACTAGCCTAGAGCGCCATCTACTGTTAATAACTAATATAGAGTATCATCTGCTGTTAAAAACTAGCCTAGAGCGCCATCTACTGTTAATAACTAACATAGAGTACCATCTACTGTTAAAAACTAGCCTAGAGCGCCATCTACTGTTAAAAACTAACCTAGAGCGCCATCTGCTGTTAAAAACTAGCCTAGAGCGCCATCTGCTGTTAAAACCTAGCCTAGAGCACTGGCTGTTGTTAAAAAGTAGCTTAGAGCGCCATCTGCTGTTAAAAACTAGCCTAGAGCACCATCTGCTGTTAAAAACTAGCCTAGAGCACTGGCTGTTGTTAAAAACTAGCCTAGAGCGCCATCTGCTGTTAAAAACTAGCCTAGACTGTCATCTACTGTTAAAAACTAGCCTAGAGCGCCATCTGCTGTTAAAAACTAGCCTAGAGCGCCATCTGCTGTTAAAAACTAACATAGAGTACCATCTGCTGTTAAAAACTAACCTAGAGTACCATCTGCTGTAAAAAACTAACATAGAGTACCATCTGCTGTTAAAAACTAACCTAGAGTACCATCTGCTGTTAAAAACTAACCTAGAGTACCATCTACTGTAAAAAACTAACCTAGAGTACCATCTGCTGTTAAAAACTAGCCTAGAGTACCATCTACTGTTAAAAACTAACATAGAGTACCATCTGCTGTTAAAAACTAGCCTAGAGCGCCATCTACTGTTAATAACTAATATAGAGTATCATCTGCTGTTAAAAACTAGCCTAGAGTACCATCTACTGTTAAAAACTAACATAGAGTACCATCTGCTGTTAAAAACTAGCCTAGAGCGCCATCTACTGTTAATAACTAACATAGAGTACCATCTGCTGTTAAAAACTAGCCTAGAGCGCCATCTACTGTTAATAACTAACATAGAGTACCATCTACTGTTAAAAACTAGCCTAGAGCGCCATCTACTGTTAAAAACTAACCTAGAGCGCCATCTGCTGTTAAAAACTAGCCTAGAGCACTGGCTGTTGTTAAAAAGTAGCTTAGAGCGCCATCTGCTGTTAAAAACTAGCCTAGAGCGCCATCTGCTGTTAAAAACTAGCCTAGAGCACTGGCTGTTGTTAAAAAGTAGCTTAGAGCGCCATCTGCTGTTAAAAACTAGCCTAGAGCGCCATCTGCTGTTAAAAACTAGCCTAGAGCACTGGCTGTTGTTAAAAAGTAGCTTAGAGCACCATCTGCTGTTAAAAACTAGCCTAGACTGTCATCTACTGTTAAAAACTAGCCTAGAGCGCCATCTGCTGTTAAAAACTAGCCTAGACTGTCATCTACTGTTAAAAACTAGCCTAGAGCACCATCTGCTGTTAAAAACTAGCCTAGACTGTCATCTACTGTTAAAAACTAGCCTAGAGCGCCATCTGCTGTTAAAAACTAGCCTAGAGCGCCATCTGCTGTTAAAAACTAGCCTAGAGCGCGATCTACTGTTAAAAAGTAGCTTAGAGCGCCATCTACTGTTAAAAACTAGCCTAGAGCCCTGGCTGTTGTTAAAAAGTAGCTTAGAGCGCCATCTACTGTTAAAAACTAGCCTAGAGCTCCGTCTACTGTTAAAAACTAGCCTAGAGCGCCATCTACTGTTAAAAACTAGCCTAGAGCGCCATCTGCTGTTAAAAAGTAGCTTAGAGCGCCATTGACTGTTAAGAAGTAGCTTAGAGCGCCACCTACTGTTAAAAACTAGCCTAGAGCTCCGTCTACTGTTAAAAACTAGCCTAGAGCGCCATCTGCTGTTAAAAACTAGCCTAGAGCGCCATCTGCTGTTAAAAACTAGCCTAGAGCTCCGTCTACTGTTAAAAACTAGCCTAGAGCTCCGTCTACTGTTAAAAACTAGCCTAGAGCGCCATCTGCTGTTAAAAAGTAGCTTAGAGCGCCATTGACTGTTAAGAAGTAGCTTAGAGCACCACCTACTGTTAAAAACTAGCCTAGAGCTCCGTCTACTGTTAAAAACTAGCCTAGAGCGCCATCTACTGTTAAAAACTCGCCTAGAGCTCCCTCTACTGTTAAAAAGTAGCTAAGAGCGCCATCGACTGTTAAAAAGTAGCTTAGAGCGCCACCTACTGTTAAAAAGTAGCTTAGAGCGCCATCTGCTGTTAAAAACTAGCCTAGAGCGCCATCTGCTGTTAAAAACTAGCCTAGAGC
>LR812523.1:83207437-83227437 GCA_903798195.1 Danio kyathit | reverse complement strand
TGGCCGCCGAGCAAAATGCCTTAAAGTGACTTTGGTTAATTGGTAGATTGATTGCTTGGTTGGTGGATGTATGACTGGGTTGGTGGATGGGTTGGTTGGTTGGTTGATTGATTCATACAAAAAAGCATCACTAGTTTTTCGATTGCATTTATTTTATCCAAATAGTTATGCTTCTTTAGTTATCCATTAATAATGTGTTACGTCAATGATATATTTTTTAAATAGTGTATATATATATATATATATAAAATGCAATCTTTATTACTTTACTTGAGATTTCGTCTGTGTGTGCAATGCTGTGCTCTAACTCTAAGATTATGAGCCCT
This sequence comes from Danio kyathit, assembly GCA_903798195.1. Taxonomy (NCBI): domain Eukaryota; kingdom Metazoa; phylum Chordata; class Actinopteri; order Cypriniformes; family Danionidae; genus Danio; species Danio kyathit. The sequence continues at coordinate 83,227,111 of LR812523.1, read as the reverse complement.
GGTTCAGAAAAGTAGGCCATTATTGATATGCAATACTTTATATTTGTTTCATTAGCCACCTACAGTACAGTATCCTGGTGGTTACCAGAATATTATAAGGTGCAAATCAGATTTTCTTGCTCGTATATTCACTATTAATACACAGGTGTTTTCCTCTAATGGCTGAAATGTTGTCAGTGAATTTCTGGCAATCCCAGCTGGCAGTTTTTCTCTGTAAATTGAACAGGATTTGTCTCCCAGTGTGCTTGTTCTGTATGTGTCTTTAATTGCACACTGATCTGACTGGATTAGTCGTTTTGCATTAAAGCACAGTCTACTGTATAACGTAATGTTTTGGGGGTAAGATCTGTTGTTAGCTTTATTTTAGAATGCAGCACAATTTAATTGGCTCTTGCAGTCTGGAACTCATGGTGCTGATATTGGCACATATGGAAAAATCTATTCATTGGGTAAATTGGGTTAATTCAATGGGTTAAAATTGTGATTTTAACGTAATTGAAAAAGCTCAACTGTTAGGTTTGCACATGTTTTTAATATTTTATTTTATTTTGTATTATTTTATTTTATTTATTATGATAATTTTTGTTTATCTTATTTTATTTTATTTTATATAAATTATATAAAAATAATTTTTTTAAAAATAAATTAAATGAAAAAAGAAAAAAATATATATAATTTTTTATTATTTTATTTCATACATTTTTGTTATTTATTTTTATTTTGTTTTATTTTATTTTATTACAATTTTATTTTATTGTAATATTACTTTTTTATTATATATATATATATATATAATTAAATACAAATAACTCAACTGTTAGGTTTGCACATATTTCATATTATCTTATTATTTATATTATTTTCTTTGTTATTTTTTATTCTTTTATTTTATTTATTTTGGTTAATTTTATTTTATTTTATTTTATTATTTTATTTTTATTTTATTTTATTAAAATTGAACATGATTTGTCTGCCAGTCTGTTTGTTTAGTGCGTCTCTTCAATTGTGCAATGGTGCGACTGGATTTGTACTTTTTTGCATTAAAGCATAGTTTATAACGCTGTGTTTTCGGGGGTAAGATCTGTTGTTTGCTTTATTTTAGTGTGCAGCACAGTTTAATTGGCTCTTGCAGTCTGGAACTCATGGTGCTGATATTGGCGCGTGTCCGTGGATGAAGGATGGGATCCGTCTGAGTGATGTTGACAAACAGAAGGAGGTAAAGGCCTGAATAAATAATGAAGCACATTTTTTCCTGGCGTCAGGCCCGCGCTTGCTGCAGGACTTCCGTATCGGATCCAGCATTCGTTAATCGCAATTAATTCAGAGGGATATACAGAACAAATTTGTCCACAGATATGGAGGAAAATAAACCGACAAATCATATGGGGGCAGTTTCCTTAAACATGTTAATCTCTGTGGTGTTGCTTTGTTTGCGTTAGCATAGTCATTTTGTTTCATGCTGTATCGTTGTTTCATGTCATACAGCACTGTACAAATGCTGGATTCCACACAAGTCCTTCATGTTGTCCCAACACAAATCGATTAAGTTAACTTAATTGTTTCTACAAGTGGATTGAACAAAAAATTATTAAGTTGTCCCAAAAAACCCTCAGAAATTGTGTTGATTCAGCTCATTATAAATAAGTAGTTTAAACAAGCAGCAAAAATGATGTTTTGAGTGAGTACATACACTCTCAGAAATAAAGGTACATGAGCTGTCACTGGGGTGGTACCTTTTCAAAAGGTACACATTTGTACTTGAAGGGTCCATATTGGTACCTAAAAAGTATATATTAGTACCTACAAATTTTAAGAGGAAAACTTTTGTACTTTTTAGGTACTAATATGTACCTTTGAGGTATTTTTATGGACTTTTTAGGTACAAATTTGTACCTTTTGAAAAGGTACCACCCCAGTGAGATCTCTCGTACCTTTATTTCTGAGAGTGTACAGTACAAACATCTTATAAATAGAAATGACATTACATCTTGGTGTGTTTTCCATTCATTCATTCATTTTCCGTTGGCTTAGTCCCTTTATTAATCAGGGGTCGCCACAGCCGAATAAACCACCAACTATTCCAGTATATGTTTTTACACAGCGGATGCCCTTCCGGCTGCAACATAGTAATGGGAAGCACCCATACACGCTCATTCACACATACACTCATACACTACGGCCAATTTAGCTTATTCAATTCCCCTATAGTGCATGTGTTTGGACTGTGGGGGCAACCGGAGCACCCGGAGGAAACCCACGCCACACTGAAATGCGAACTGACCCAGCCGAGACTCGAACCAGTGACCTTCCTGCTACTTACCACTAAGCCGTCATGTCACCATGGTGCATTTTAGTTTGCCATAAAAGCTTGCCAATGTATTCAGCAGTAACTTTAACCATGTTTGAAAAACAATTGATGAAATTATAAAATTGCATGTATACAGTGTGCACTTAAATGCTTTTGAAACATGCTGTATAAGGGGGAGAGGATTATGAGGGCATTTTTAAACAGAGCAACTATTTTGTTACATACAGTATGAGTATTCAGCATGAAGTTTATTGGGTTAACTCGATTAATTAGGCAAGTTAATGGACAACAGTTGTTTGGTCTGTAGCCTAAATTAAAAAATAAATAAATAAATAATATATATATATATATATTAGCCCCTTTTTTATTTATTTATTTATTTATTCGTACGTTCATTCATTCATTTGTCTGACCATCCATCTATTCATTGTTATTTTATTTTATTTTACAATTTTTGCAATTGATGAAAGCATGTCACTACATTAAAATCAAAATTGACATTTCCGATCATTTGCAGTATAATTTTGAAGTGTTTATCATGAATAATTTATCCATGAACATCTGTATATTTTTGTTTGTAATTCATGTGTCCAAAAATATTCTCCAAAAATACTTAGAGTCAAATATGGACAAACCCAACAGTAAACAAATGTAACAAAATGAACCCAACTGTTAGGTTTGCATATTATATTCAAACAACCCAACATTTGTTTAAGAATTCAGATATTTTATATATATATACTTATATATATATGCTAGGTTGTCATAATATGGACAAATGCATCTATTGGGTTAAAAAGTGAGATTTAAATTTAATTGAAAATATTTATATACAAAATTGACCCAACATTGTGTTAAAACAACCCAACATTTTTTTTTTTATCCAGATATACTTAAAAAAAATGCTAGGTTGTCATAACCCAATCTTGTGTCAAATGTGGACAAATCCATCCACTGGGTTAAAAAATGGGATTTAAATTGAATTGAAAAAATATATACAAACTTGACCCAACATTGTGTTAAAACAACCCAATTATTATTTTCTTTTATATCCAGATATACTTTAAAAAATGCTAGGTTGTCATAACCCAATGTTGGGTCAAATATGGACAAATCCATCCACTGAGTTAAAAAAAAAATGTGATTTAAATTTAATTGAAAAATATATACAAACTTGACCCAACATTTTGTTAAAACAACCTTTTTTTTTTAGAATCCAGATATACTTTAATAAAAATGCTAAGTTGTCATAACCCAATGTTGGGTCAAATATGGACAAATCCATCCATTGGGTTAAACAAATGTTATTTACATTGACCCAACATTGTGTTAAAACAACCTTTTTTTTTAGAATCCAGATATACTTTAAAAAATGCTAGGTTGTCATAACCCAATGTTGGGTCAAATATGGACAAATCCATCCATTGGGTTAAAATTTTTTATTTACATTTAATTGCAAAAATATATACAAACTTGACCCAACATTGTGTTAAAACAACCTTTTTTTTTAGAATCCAGATAAACTTTAATAAAAATGCTAAGTTGTCATAACCCAATGTTGGGTCAAATATGGACAAATCCATCCATTGGGTTAAAAAAAAGGTTATTTACATTGACCCAACATTGTGTTAAAACAACCTTTTTTTTAGAATCCAGATATACTTTAATAAAAATGCTAAGTTCTCATAACCCAATGTTGGGTCAAATATGGACAAATCCATCCATTGGGTTAAAAATGTTATTGCATTTAATTGAAAAAATATATACAAACTTGACCCAACATTGTGTTAAAACAACCTGTTTTTTTGAGTCTACCAACCGCTTCAGAAATGCACATATACTGTTCACAGAATCTAAATCAAATTGTTCCTGTAACACAAGTGTTGTGTTGTGTTGATTTTGCTGGTCCCTCCTGACAGTAACAGCACTTTCATAAAGACGTCCTTCAGTGCATCTCTACACGTGTGTTATTGTCCAGTGCACACACTGCTGGACTCATCACACAGAGGCGTCTCTCAGAGGATTCTGCGTTTCAGGCTTTCCCTTCTGCATAATTGATTGTGTGGGATATGAGTCTGTCCAGGGAGTTTGATCCAGGAATAATCCGACCTTTCTGTCAGTCATGAACTGTTCATACCAAAGTCCCTTTCAAGGATAATCTCTTCACCCGGTGGCCGCATTTGCAGTGCAGCTCATCCAAGACCAAAGTCATATCTAAATGAATGACGCAATGCTGAAATCTCAACTCACAATTAAATTATATATTTTAAATCTGACTTTTCTTGTTATTGTTGTGGCTTACGCTGTAATTACATTTCATTTTAAGGGGACCATGTTATTAAAAGAGTTTCCCAACAAAACAGTGTGGCTATAAAAACTGACCATTGGGTATGTCGGTTGGAAGACAGGACTTTTGTTACTGCGCTGGCCATACTGAATGTTGTACAGTCCCCCATTCATAGTAATGCCAGTATTTCTGTTCATATATACTTTAACATCTTTTTTCATTGACAATGAACTGGACTTATTTGGATAGTAAAAACGTCAGGGACTAGTGTTATGAAAAATAGTCCAAACGCTTCTGGAGAAAGTCTTATTTGTTTTATTTTGGCTAGAATAAAAGCAGTTTTTAATTTTATATAAAAAAAAAAAAACATTTTAAGCTCAATATTATTAGCCCCTTTAAGCTATATACTTTTTTGATAGTCTACAGAACAAACCATCATTATACAGTAACTTGCCTAATTACCCTAACCTGCCTAGTTAACCTAATTAACCTAGTTAAGCCTTTAAATATCACTTTAAGCTGTATAGAAGTGTCTTGAAGAATATCTAGTCTAATATTATTTACTGTCATCATGACAAAGATAAAATAAATCAGTTATTAGAGATGAGTTATTAAAACTATTATGTTTAGAAATGTGTTGAAGAAATCTTCTCTCCGTTAAACAGAAATTGGGGAAAAAAATAAACAGGGGGGCTAATAGTTCTGACTTCAACTGTATATATATATATATATATATATATACAAGGTTTCCGCTACATTCATTCTACAATGGCGGGGCGCCACGCCAAAATTCATCCCGCCACGGCTACATTACAGCTTCTCATTTAAAACATTGTCGTTTTTTTAAAATAGCGGATTATAATCGCATCAAAACGTATTAAAATGTAAGTGAATTATAACAGCGCAAGCTTTTCTGTAACCGTAGTAGTGCTGTGCGTTATTTGTTTAACCCTTTAAGGTGACATGCTGGCTGATTGACTGACTTGACAGGTGCGTGATGCGTGAGGCCAGCAAACACGGCGTATAGCTTTCAGTTAGGATGAACACAGTTTCCAATATTATACTTTATTTATAGATAAAGGTCTGTGGCTCTGCACACAACAAACAAAGACTTTATCTTGCTGGAGTTTATAACCGTTTCACTTTACCTTAGAATGCATTAATGCCGCTCTGTAGATCTATTGGAGACGTTCATAAATATTCCTTACAAATCTAATAAAGGTTGGAGACAAATTCACTACATAAACCCGCTAAATTGCACTTGAGCAGCGTATATTTGAGGGCGTGCAAGAAGTTTTGTGCACGAACAGAGGAAAACCTAGCCCAAGCATAAAGATCTGCATGCTCGTATTACACAAATCCGATGTGTAGTACTGCTTCACATTTGTCATTGAAATAACGCCAAAGGTAGTTGGTACGTAGATCAAAAGGCCTGCCGCCACAGCTGGAAAAAATCCTAGAGGAAACACTGATATATATATATCTTTTATAGCCTTAATTATATCCGAATAAAAAAAATGAATGAATGAATAATAAATAAATAAATAAATAAACAAATAAATAAATAAATAAATAAATAAATAAATAAATAAATAAATAAATAAATAAATAAATAAATAAATAAATATTTTCTTTGCTTACATATATAAATACACAAGGCTATAAAAGCTATATATATATATATATATATATATATATATATATATATATATATATATATATATATATATATATATATATATATATAATTAGAATTTAAGTAAAATAAATAAATGTATTTATTATTCATTAATTAAATAATTAATTAATAAGTAAATTAATAAATAAGTAAATACATAAATTTATTAATTATTAAATAAGTAATTACATGAATAAACAACTAAACAAAAATTAAATAAATAAATAAACAAACGCATACATTTGTAAATAAGTCAATAATTAAATAAATACATGAACAAACAAACAAACAAACAAACAAATAAATAAATAAATAACTCAATAAAAAATTATTACCGAAGTCAATAATTACATGAATAAATAAATAAATAAAATAAATAAATATCAAATATAATTTTCAAGCTGTAAATTCGAAGAAGAAAATAAGCTTACATTTACAAAAAAGTTTTACCTTACAGATACTTCAGATCTTCTCAGATATTTTCATTGAAAAATAGAAAATTTTATCTTTTCTTATTTTTATCCACATTATTTTCCCGGTTAGAGCTGAAATGACCTTTTGTGGACTGAATGGCTTCCAGTAATTTTTACCTCTACAAAAAAATCAGCTTATATTACTGCTTGATATTTTGATATTGCAAACTGATATTTCTTACCACATTACACTGAATATGCATACATTTATATTCAATTAAGCAGAATTTTTTCTTTCTAAATATTGGCTATCCACAATATAGGTATAAAAAAAACATATGCATATGACCGATATGTAACCTTTGAGCAAATTATTTATTCATTCATTCATTTTTCTTTTCAGCTTATAGTCCCTTCATTAATCAGGGGTCGCCACATCGCAATGAACCGCCAACTTATTCAGCACATATTTTACGCAGCAGGTGCCCATCCAGCCGCAATCCATCACTGGGAAACACCCATACACTCTCATTTACACACATACACTACGGACAATTTAGCTTACCCAATTCACGCGCATGTGTTTGGACTGTGGGGGAAACTGGAGCACCCGGAGGAAACCCACGCCAACATGGGGAGTACATGCAAACTCCACAAAGAAATGACAACTGACCCAGCCGGGCCTCGAACCAGTGACCTTCTTGCTGTGAGGCAATTGTGCTACCTACTGTGGCACCGTGAAACCCCCAAATGATTTATATTAAGACTAAATATTTTCAGCATCTAAATAAATGCGTGTTATCCTGCTGTCTCTGGACTGCATGCAGACAAACGTACGGATGGTTAAATGAAGTGTTCCTGAACGCTGTGATGGGTCGTCAACCTCTCACTGCACAGGAGAGAAAGACCACAATTACAATCAAATCATATTTACAGTTCATCACACACTGAGACACAGCAGATCAGTGTGTTGTGTTTGAGTGTAGCGGCCAGGAACACACAACACTGAATCAGGGCATGTGGAAAATACAGCAGTGCACCAGAGAAATCAATGAAAATGAACATACAATCACACAATACCAGTAAAGCAGAGGCTTAGCCAATGATGTGTGGGGGAAACAAAAATCTGTATGTCTGTTTATCTGACTGTTTGTCTGTCTCGAGATGCAAATTTTATTTTTTAAAAAGTAAAAGCATAAAAAAGCCTAAAACATACATAAAAAAACAAAACAAATGTATGTATCAGTTCTTAATTATTTATTTCATTTTAGTTTAGTATTATACTTTTTATTTATTGTTTTAATTTTAAATATTGCTTTTTATTATTTGTTTTACAATATTTAACATAAAACTATTATTTTGTTTAAATCGAACTTATATTTTCTTTTTATTTATTGTTTTAATTCATTAAATTTATTTGATCAATTTATTTTATTATTTAATTTTTTTTTTTTCAAAAATGCTCAAATGTGAAAAAAATGTATTATTATTATTATTATTGATATTATTATTATTATTATTATTATTATTATTATTATTATTATTATTATTATTATTATCATCGTTATTATTATTATTATCATCGTTATTATTATTATTATTATTGTATTATTATCATCGTTATTATTATTATTATTATTATTATTATTATTATTATTATCATCGTTATTATTATTATTATTATTGTATTATTATTATCATCGTTATTATTATTATTATTATTATTATTATTATTATTATTATTATTATTAATATCGTTATTATTATTATTATTATTATTATTATTATTATTATTATTATTATTATTATTATTAATATTATTAATATTGTTGTTATTATTATTATTACTATTATTATTACTATTATTATTATTAATATTATTTTTATTATCAATATTATTATTATTATTATTATTATTATTATTATTATTATTGTCATTATTAATATTATTGTTGTTGTTGTTGTTATTATAATAATAATAATAATAATAATAATTATTATTATTATTATTATTATTATTATTATTATTATTATATATATAATTAATATATTATATTATATTATATTATTTTATTTTATTTTATTTTATTTTATTTTATTTTATTTTATATTATATTATAAAACCTATTATATTAACTATTATTTATTAACCTGCCTATTATATTTGCAAACTGTTAAGCAAATAACAAATTATATATCTATTCATTAATTCATTTATTTTTTTCGTGTTTAGTATTTTTTTATTTTATTTATAATTTTAATATTTTTATTTTTATTTTTTTTATATAAATGTATTTAACATACAAAAATATTAATTAATATTTAAATTAAAATTGTAAAAATTTATATAAAATCCTGATATTGGCGACGCGGTGGCACAGGCTGTTGCCTCACAGCAAAAAGGTCGCTGGTTCGAGCCTTGGCTGGGTCAGTTGGCGTTTCTGTGTGGAGTTTGCATGTTCTCCCTGCGTTGGCGTGGGTTTCCTCCGGGTGCTCCGGTTTCCCCTACAAGACCAAAGACATCCGGTACAGGTGAATTGAGTAAGGTAAAACTGTCTGTAGTGTATGTGTGTGAATGACTGTGTATGAGTGTTTCCCAGTGATTGGTTGCAGCTGGAAGGGCATCCGCTGTGTAAAACATGTTTGGCAGTTCATTCAGCTGTAGCGACCCCTGATTAATAAAGGGACTAAGCCGAAAACAAAATGAATGAATGAAAATCTTGATTTTTTTATTGTCTAAATAATTTTATTTTATTTTATAATGCCATCCTGCCAACCCTTTTCCACTGATCTAGAGGCTGATTTCAGTACTTCTGATTTCAGAGAGACATTTTTCATTCTTCCAACTGCCTGCAAATCACGAATAACCTGGAAGTATCCATCAGTCTTTTTCAGAAGAATGCCATGAGGTCATCCAGTCTACGATTCCTAATGCCACCCAAAAACTGATACTTTAGTCGATGGAAAAAAATCTAATTGAAAAACAAACAAACAAACAAACAAACAAACAAACAAAAAAAAAAACAGATGTCTCAAAGTTATTAAGTTGGTTAGATTTTTTATATTGATACTACATTCACAATTAACTTCTAAATAATTAGCTTGAAATGTAATGCCTAATTTTACCTTCCAACCAGATTGTTTCTATCAGAGGTCTGCATGGTTGTAACAGCGTCCGAAATCAGACCATGCGTGTTCCATTTCCAGCCAGTGATCCTTGATGTTTGAGCAGAGAGCTGGGAAATCCTCAAACCTCTTGAGAAATTTCTTAGCAGTAGACTTGAATTCATGTTTGCTATTTAACAAAAGGTAAAATATATATATATATATATACGTAAAAAATAATAACTACTTAAAATGTTATAATTAATTGATTCAATGTACGTAATTTGAATATGTTAAAAAAGTGTTTCTTGGGCAACAAGTCACCATATTTTTTCTCTTGGCAACTTAAAGCTTATTTCACACCGCGACCTTCAACCTCCAGCCTATATCAGTAGCATACCTGCGGTGTTTAATCCAGACTAGGCCAGTGGGAGGACAGTCTTCCAGGTGTGTCCGTAAATCCTCTGAGTCCGGATCAGATAGAGGACGTCCTGCTGGAAACACTGGCCTCATTTCAGGGTTCAGTAGACGTTCACAGCGGCCGCATCTGATCTGTGTTCAGTGCTAGAGATCAGTTTTAGTGTTTCTGCGAGGAAACGATGGCCTTTGCTCTGGTTTTCTGTGTGTGTTTTGTGCTGTGTTTCTGCAGGTATATGGCTGTTTGGAGCTTTGTAAACCCTGGATGTGCTCAGGGTGTCAAGCACAGCAATACACCTCACTTTTATTAGACAGGGCCACTGAGGGCGCTCAAACACACACACACACACCAGCACACACATACGTACAGGCAAACGCTCACACTGCTGGGGTTTACTTTCACTTATTTTAAGGAGAGAGTGAAAAGTAGGAGAAAACATTTACATTTAGTCATTTAGCAGCTGCTAAATACATGCAATACACACAACTGGTGCTAATTTTACAATGGAACTGTTTGTGCTCAGGTTATTAAGTGCTAGGAGGGGGAATGTTTATTATTCACGCTGGTATTTTGCACTGTTTGCATTGTTTACATCTGCACAACTCTGGTTTGCACTCATTGCCATATGCCCTTAACTGTAATTGTATTGCTCAAAAATGTTTTTATTTTTTACGTAAATCTTTAAATTAGAGTACATCTTATGTATATATATATATATATATATATAATATATATATATATATATATATATATATATATATATATATATATATATATATATATATATATATATATATATTATGTGCATATTTTTTAGACTACATTCTATAATTGTATTTATTGTATATTCTTTTTACAACTCTACTTTCTGTATTTTTGTATTAATATTATATGTTAGGCACCTAGGGTCTGAGAGTAACGGAATTTCGATTCTCTGTATGTCCTGTACATGTGGTTGAATTGACAATAAAGCTGACTTTGACTTTGACTTTGATTATTATATACACAGTTGAAGTCAGAATTATAAGCCCCCCTGTTTATCTTTTTTCCCCAATTTCTGTTTAACAGAGAGAATATTTTTTCAACACATTTCTAATCATAATAGTTTTAATAACTCATCTCTAATAACTGATTTATTTTATCTTTGTCATGATGACAGTAAATAATATTAGACTAGATATTCTTCAAGACACTTCTAAACAGCTTAAAGTGACATTTAAAGGCTTAACTAGGTTAATTAGGTTAACTAGGCAGGTTAGGGTAATTAGGCAAGTTATTGTATAACGATGGTTTGTTCTGTAGACTATCGGAAAAAATATATAGCTAAAAGGGGCTAATAATATTGACCTTAAAATGGTGTTTAAAAAATTAAAAACTGCTTTTATTCTAGCCGAAATAAAACTAATAAGACTTTCTCCAGAAGAAAAAATATTATCAGACATACTGTGAAAAATTCCTTGCTCTGTTAAACATAATTTGGGAAATATTTAAAAAAGATTAAAAACAAAAATCAAAGGGGGGCTAATCATTAAAATGTAAAAATCTTTTCCATCTGGGCTATTTAAAAGTTCCTTAGCCTTGAGCCCTTTATGGGTCTTAAATTTTATTCATAATGGTCTTAAAAATGTCTGAAAAAGTCTTAAATTTAACTTGGTGAAACCTGCAGAATCCCTGGAGAGATATGGAGTGATTGCAAGAAAGTGTCTGGTGCAAATGTGCAAAAACTAGTGCAAGTGACGGGCAAGAGTATCAGAGAGCTGAAAAAGTGTGTTTTCTACAGGTGGTTTGTCAAACCCACTCACCTGTGTGAGGCACACTCAGAAAAGCACTTTTTTCTAGAGATTTGGAGTGATTTTATCGAAGTGTGCAAACAGGGGCAGATTTAACCAATGAGTAGGCCCACACGGAATCTGCGCACGCAGAATTCCGCAGATTTTCTGCAGATTTTCCTCAGATTTCCGCAGATTTTTAGCCCATCATTAATTCTGTTTGTTTACTTAAAGTTAACTATTTACAGTTAATCTAATTGAATTTGCATTTTAAACATTAAATACAGATATTATTTTTTATTTAACATATTAAGGTTTTAGTTATGATACTCCCAAAATAATTCCGCAGAAATCCGCAGATTTTTACCAAAATTCTCCGCAGAAATTGCAAAAAACGTCCGCAGATTCCGTCTGGCCCTGCCAATGAGCAAGGTAAGCAGCCGCTTAGGGCCCCAGGAAATCTGAGGGGCCCCAAATAAATACCTAGAAGTATAAATGAACTGAAACACTGAAAACTGAACTGACGCTGTTTCAATTTACTACAATCGTCTATGTGAAGCTGCTTTGACAAAATCTACGTTGTATAAGCGCTATACAAATAAAGGTGAATTGAATTAAATTGAATAAATGATACATATAAATAGGGCTGGACAATAATTCGATATCAATATATATCGCGATAGAATTTTTTTCAATAACGATGATATGATTTTTGAACCCATTTCTGATATTTCGATATAAATTTGCATATATATAAATAGATATATTATTATTTATATAAGATCTTATACATGTATCACTTGTCACTGAATGACGTTCAGTGCTCAGCCGTCAGAAAGAGCGTGATCTGACGTCACTTACGTTACGTGATGACGAACAACACAGACACGCTGCCAGCGCTCAGCACAGCAGTTGGTTAAGCTGCGCCGCAGAAAGTTTTAGCTACAAAATGAGTGCTCTGAATACAGATGCGAATGAACAAGCTTCCACAAGTAAGAATGCAGACGAAATAGTTGATAAGAAAGGAAAGACTAATGCAGTGGTGTAGAAGTGGTTCAGTTCAGTAAAGTTAGCAACAGATTCGCAGATTCGTCTTTTCCGGATCAATAACTCATGACCGAAACATTGTTCCTACACAAATAGCACATTTTTTCAACTGTCGCAATGTATACAACCACCTACAACCTTATTTTCCTAAAAATGAGCTTTCCTACGCGCTGGACGCATTATATTGATCTCTATGCCCAGGCAGCAAAGAGACCGATCCTTAGGGACCGTCTACAAAGAGCAAAACGCGAAAACCATCACTACAAAAGCTGTCAATAACTTCCCTCTAACTCATTATACTGCCATCAAACTCAGATCACACGTCACTGCTGTCCTGCTGGTTACACTACAACACTTATTTTTCTAAAAAACTATTTTGCATATTTTTTATGAATTTTTATTATCAAACATATTCAATAACTGTACTGTAAATTACTGTACTCTCACCAAATTCAGTTTACACATCACTGCTGTCCTGCTGGTTAGACTACAACACTTATTTTTCTAAAAAACTATTTTGCATATTTTTTATGAATTTTTATTATGAAAAATATTCAATAACTGTACTGTAAATTACTGTACTCTCACCAAATTCAGTTCACACATCACTGCTGTCCTGCTGGTTATACTACAAAACTTATTTTTCTAAAAAACTATTTTGCATATTTGTTATGAATTTTTGAGCTTTATTTATTTGATAGTTTATTTCACATTTCTTGTTTGTAAAGGCTAAACACAAATCAAAAGTTAACAAATTTTTTTGTACTGTTTTTATTTAAAAAAAAAGTTATAAGAGTCTGGAGGTATTATCGACTTTGCAAATTCACTTTGCAGACATTTGTAGGTACAGACATCCATTGTGTGCGTTCTTGGGAGTTTTTCCTTTCTTTTTAATATTGTCCATATCGATATCGGAATTATATCGTATCGACCCAAATAAAAATATATATCGTGATATAAATTTTTGCCATATCGTCCAGCCCTACATATAAATTATATATAACATCATTTTCTGTCATATTTTGTATGATGTCCCCCGCCGGGCATCACGGTGGTGCAGTGGGTAGCACAATCACCTCACAGCAAGAAGGTCACTGGTTCAAGCCTCAGCTGGCCCAGTTGCCACTTCTATGTGGAGTTTGCATGTTCTCCCCGTGTTGGTGTGGGTTTCCTCCGGGTGCTCCGGTTTCCCCCAGACATAGGTGAATTGGGTTAGCTAAATTGGCCGTCGTGTATGTGTGTGAAAGAGTGTGTATGGGTGTTTTCCAGTGTTGGGTTGCAGCTGGAAGGGCATCCGCTGCGTAAAACATATGTTGGATAAGCTGGTTGGTTCATTCAGCGGTGGTGACCCCAGATTAATAAAGGGAATGAATTGTTTTCCACTATTTAAATGCCACACATTAAGTTTTGACATCTTTCAAGTGGGAGCAATCATTAATTAGGGGCATCAAAATAATTTACATCCTGACGCCGATTATACATTGTTTATTACTTTCTTTGAATTAATCAGTAATGCAGGTTGAAGAAAAACTAAATTATATATATAATTTTACTTCGCTTACTTTGCTTGCTGGTTTTATCATCGACCGTGCTTACATTCATTATTCTTTTCCTTGTCTAATGCAACTTTTTCAACGTAAAATGGTTCGGAAATTGAGGGTTTAAGAATGTGCCGAGAATACGAAGTATAAAAATAAAAGCTGATTATGAGTAAAAGGTTTTTTATTACAGCTTGCAGATCTGTGCTCCGCCACCAGTTATTTGATTCACGCTGGTTGGAGACTGCAGCTCCGAGCGCACGCTTGATCAATTTGACCACATTTTCCAGCCAAAATGGCTTGTGCTTCAAAACGCTCTGAAATCTGACAGACAGAAAATACGGACTGAAGTACTTCTCTGTGTGAATCAGTGAAGTCCATCAGAGCTTGTAGATCTTCATTTGAGTCGAGTGTGTGTCTGATCTGTGTCTTCATCCTGACTGTTATGCTGAAGCCTCAGGATATTGTCTTTCATGTGAAGATAGATTTGAAGATTCAGTGTTTCCAGTCCCACTTTATATTAAGTGTTCTTAACTAATATGTACTTAGACTGGCATTAATCATTCGTTACAATGTACTTATTGTGTAAATGCATGTACGTATTCTTGGTTAAATACATGCATGTAATCACATTGTAATTAATTTCTTTAATTACATTTGTAATTACACTGTTGACCATCCCTTACACTTCAACTCATTCCTAAACCTACCCATACCACCAAACCTGTCCCTAACGTTACCCTCAATAACACCCGAAGTCTTCTGCAATACATTATTAACACAGTAAGTACATTGTATTTATTTATTTTTTTAATGCAAGTACATAAAGTTAAGGCCACTTAATATGAAGTGTAACCTTTTTTTCTTCTTCTAAAAGCTCTGAATCAAGTGCATAATTTAGACCAGAAAGCTTAAAATGTTTATCATTATACACTCACCGGCCACTTTATTAGGTACACCTGTTTAACTGGTCATTAACGCAAATTTCTATTCAGCCAATCACCTTGCAGCAACTCAATCCATTTATGCATGTAGACATGGTCAAGGTGATCTGCTGCAGTTTAAAGTGAGCATCAGAATGGGGAAGAAAGGGGATTTAAGTGACTTTGACTGTGGCATGGTTGTTGGTGCCAGACGGGCTGCTCTGAGTATATCAGAAACTACTGATCTACTGGGATTTTCACGCACAACCATCTCTAGGGTTTACAGAGAATGGTCTGAAAAAAAGGAAATATCCAGTGAGCGGCAGTTCTGTGGGCGCAAATGCCTTGTTGATGCCAGAGGTCAGAGTAGAGTGGCCAGACTGGTTCCAGCTGATAGAAAGGCAACAGTAACTCAAATAAGCACTCGTTACAACTGAGGTCTGCAGAAGAGCATCTCTGAACGCACAACACGTCCAACCTTGAGGCGGATGAGCTACAGCAACAACATGAAAGCATGGATCCATCCTGCCTTGTATCAACGGTTCAGGCTGGTGCTGGTAATGTGATGGTGTGGGGGATATTTTCTTGGCACACTTTGGGCTCATTAGTATGAATTGAGCATCGTCAACGCCACAGCCTACCTGAGTATTGTTGCTGACCATGTCCATCCCTTTATGACCACAGTGTACTCATCTTCTGATGCCTACGTCCAGCAGGATAACGCACCATGTCATAAAGCGTGAATCATCTCAGACTGGTTTCTTGAACATGACAATGAGTTCACTGTACTCAAATGGCCTACACGGTCACCAGAGCTCAATCCAATAGAGCACCTTTGGGATGTGGTGGAACGGGAGATTTACATCATGGATGTGCAGCCGACAAATCTGCAGCAACTGTGTGATGCTATCATGTCAATATGGAGCAAAATCTCTGAGGAATATTTCCAGTACCTTGTTTAATCAATGTCATGAAGGATTAAGGCAGTTCTGAAGGCAAAAGAGAGTCCAAGCTGGTACTAGTAAGGTGTACCTAATAAAGTGGCCGGTGAGTGTATGTATATATATATATATATATACCAGTATCAAGGCATTTTCCACATACTGAACATAGAACATGAACTAAATAGGCTACAAACATTATAACTCAAAAGTATTGTTTTGTTTTGACAGTGAAAGGTTTATTATTATTATTATTATTATTATTATTATTATTATTATTATTATTATTATTATTATTATTATTATTATTGCCTTCTTAATGAAAGCTGCTCTGGGTTTGGTGGGTAGACATGAACACACAAGCCTATTCTCAAAAAAATAATAATTAAAAAATTATTTAAATTTCATCTAACGAAACTATAACTAAACTAAAAATGACATGCTTTAAATCAGGAAACTGTACCAAACTCAGTTTGTTTGGATTGTTTTTATCGTTTTTCATAATGGTGATGATTCATTCATTCATTCATTTATATTCATGTGCTTTTTCGGGGCCAGGTCGTGGGGGCAGCAGTCTTAGGAGAGAACTCCAAACTCTTTCCCCAGACACTTCCTCCAGCTCCTCCGGGGTGATCCCGAGGCGTTCCCAGGCTAGCTGAAAGACATAGTCCCTCCAGCATGTCCTTCCCTGAGGTCTCCTCCCAGTGGGACATGCCCGGAACACCTCCTTAGGTATGCGTCCAAGAGGCATCTGAAACAGATGCCCGAGCCACCTCAGCTGACTTCTCTCGATGTGGAGGAGCAGCGGCTCTACTCCGAGCTCCTCCTGGGTGACCAAGCTCCTCACCCTGTCTATAAGGGTGCGCCTTGCCACCCTGCGAAGGAAACTCATTTCTGCTGCTTGTATCCGAGATGTTGTTCTTTCGGTCATGACCCAAAGCTTGTGAGAGTAGGAATGTAGATAGACCTGGTAAATCGAGGGCTTTGCCTTTTGGCTTAGCTCCTTCTTTACCACAACGGACAGGTACATCGACCGCATTACTGCTGCCGCTTCACTAATCTGCCTGTCAATCTCATGCTCATCCATCCCTCACTCGTGAACAAAAGCCCAAGATACCTGAACTCCTCCACCTGGGGTAAGGACTTTCCTCCAACCTGGAGATGGCAAACCACCTTTTTCAGGTGGAGCACCATTGTCTCAGACTGGGAGGTGCTGATTCTCATCCCAACCGCGTCACACTCGGCAGAAAACTGCCTCAGTGCATGCTGAAGGTCCATGCTCGATGAAGCTAACAGAACAACATCGTCTGCGAATAAGAGTGGTGATGAATAACAGTGATGCTGTCAGCACTTTTTTTTTTTTTGCCTTCTCCTCAGTGAAACTGCTCTGGGTTTTGGTGAATAAGCATGAACATGCATGCATTTCTTTGGCTCTATATGAGTGTGCCTACACCTCTGTTCACCACAGACAGATTATCCTTCCACCGCCCGTCACTTTAGAAATAAATAAATTCTCTGTGTAGCTGGAAGCCAGGCGCCACTGACAGACGCCTTTATATGACACAGATGAATGGAGGCGTTTTACATGGGAGATGCAGCACAGATATACTCTCATAACATTATCCAGCTCGCTGTCCTGCCTTTAAATATGATGCACACACTCACACACACACACACACACACACGGAGCATCAATCTTCCTCCTGCTCTTTATCAATTACCTGTGTGTATTCATGAATATTTCCACTAACTGCAGCTTCACGTGTCGCCTGTTGCTGGGCAGGAAAAGGTCAGCAGTCAATGACTTCACTTACTGTATCTGTGGTGTTTTTGTCCCCTAGTATTCAGCTTGAAGTCCAATTTAAAGGATTTATCTAGGTTAATTAGGCAACTCATTGGAATACTGTGGGTAATATATACATATACAACACACACATATATATATATATATATACAACAATTCTGTCTGATTCTTGAATCTGATTGGCTGATAGCCGTTCGATATTCTGCACGAACAGCATTTGACAGCCTCCTCACTCTTCTGTATTACTCCTCCCACATACAACGACAAGAGGACACTTGATGCTGCGTTCACACCAGACGCGGAACGCGTGGATAAATCGCGCTATTTGCGTGTAAATAGACGTGTGAACATTTGAGTTTACTCGTTTCATTCGCGTGTGAAACTCCGCTTCATTCGCGCGTTAAATCCGCTTCATTCGCGCGTCAAATTTACTTCAGAACAGACACGGATTTGCATCATAGGCAGGCTTTTGTCTGCCCGGTGACTGTAGCTTCGTTGCTAAATGGCTAACATGGATTTTATTGATAAAATAACTGTGTTTATGTGCTTTATGAAGGCTGTAAAACAGCGTCGATACGTTTGGAGCAGTGTCTGATTCCACTAGATACTTTCAGAGGTGCACCCAGCTCTGTGAGCTCATAAACTCCTCCAGAAACTTAACCTGGATGACGGAGGCTTCCAGGGTGCTTCTGACTGAGCCAAGCCCGGTTTGATGAACTGTTGTCGGTGTCGGCTGGAGGATTTCCCCCGGACACCAACAACAGGTGCTACGTCACAATCATGCCCCCACAAGAGCAAGCTCCTGATTGGTTAACGCAGCGTGAATGCTGGCAGAAGTTCAGATTCTTGAACTCGAGCGATTTGCGCGTTAAACGCGTCAAACGTGCAAAACGCTCAATTCGCGCGGCGCCATTCGTGCGTATCGCGCCATCTGCGCCGCGCAATTCGCGTCATTCGCGCCACGCCATTCGCATGTATCGTGCCACAGGATGCCTATTCGCGCGTTTGCATTGACTTAACATGTAAATCACTCGCGCTTGACGCTTCTTCCGCGTCTGGTGTGAACGCAGCATCACAGTTTGACAAATATTGCAGCTATTGGAGTGCACTTTTAAGGCTTTATGTAGTTGTTTAGATTGCAACTATGCAGTTTATTTATAAGGATAGTGTCTATTTCAAAATATTTATAATTTCTGAGAGACAGCGCGTCGGTGTCCATTAGTCAATGATGGTTGACATTGTCTATCCACAAGATGGCGCCAGGACCGCATAATAAGCCCTTGCTTAGAAGATTAAAACAGCGTGTTTTCTAACTACGTCTGATCAAATCATTATTAAACTGGTAAGTGATATTCTAAATCGATCTCTTCTCTCTCTTGTATAGATTGCAACTATGCAGTTTATTTATAAGGACAGTGCCTATTTTTTCGGGGTTAATTTTTG
>LR812523.1:83187437-83202437 GCA_903798195.1 Danio kyathit | reverse complement strand
CATCAGCAGCACGTGTGCTATGATGAGTGAAAAGCTTAGTGTGAATGAGTGAATGCATGAGTTAATAAATGAATGAATGAATGAACAAATAGAGAGTGAATGAATGAATAAATAAATGCATGAATGAATAAATAAATAAAATAAATGAGTTAATGAATTAAAATAAATTAGCGAATCGGCGAAATTAAACAAGTTAGTGAGTGATTCAATGAATAAGTGAGTAAATGAATGTATTAATCAATTAATGATTAAAAATAAATGAGTTAGTAAGTGAATGAATGAAAATAAATGAGTGAATTGATGAATACATGAATGAATGAGTAAAAATAAATGAGTGACTGACTGAATGACTGAATGAATGAATGAGTAAAATCAATCAATTAATCAATCAATGATTAAAAAGCAATGAGTTAGTGAGTGAGTGTGTAAGTAAATTGAAATAAAATAATGATTGAATAATTGAAGGAGATAAAATAGTGAATGGATGAATAAATTAATTAATTAATGAACAAATGAATGAAAGTGACTGAGTGAGTGACAGCGTGAATGCATGATGAAAATAAAAAAATGAATTAAGGAAAATAAATTAGTGAGTAAGTGAATGAATGAGTAAATGAATGAATGAATGAATAATGAATAATGAATGACTGAGTGAATGAATGAATGAATGAATGAATGAATGAATGAATGAATGAATGCATGAATGAATAAATAAATAAATAAATGAGTAAATGAATGAATTAATAAAAATAAATGAGTGAATGGATGAAATAATGTAAATAAATGATTGAGTGAGTGAATAAATGAGTAAAATAAATGAGTAAACAAACGAACGAATGAATGAATGAATGAATGAATGAATGAATGAATGAATGAATGATGAATGACTGAGTGAATGAATGAATGAATGAATGCATGAATGAATAAATAAATAAATAAATGAGTAAATGAGTAAATGAATGAATGAATTAAAATAAATGAGTGAACGGATGAAATAATGTAAATAAATGATTGAGTGAGTGAATAAATGAGTTAAATAAATGAGTAATTAAACGAACGAATGAATGAATGAATGAATGAATGAATGAATGCATGAATAAATAATTAAATAAATAAATGAGTAAATGAGTAAATGAATGAATTAATAAAAATAAATGAGTGAATGGATGAAATAATGTAAATAAATGATTGAGTGAGTGAATAAATGAGTAAAATAAATGAGTAAACGAACGAATGAATGAATGAATGAATGAATGATGAATGACTGAGTGAATGAATGAATGAATGAATGCATGAATGAATAAATAAATAACTAAATGAGTAAATGAGTAAATGAATGAATGAATAAAAATAAATGAGTGAATGGATGAAATAATGTAAATAAATGATTGAGTGAGTGAATAAATGAGTAAAATAAATGAGTAAACAAACAAACGAACGAACGAACGAACGAACGAACGAACGAACGAATGAATGAATGAATGAATGATGAATGACTGAGTGAATGAATGAATGAATGAATGCATGAATGAATAAATAAATAAATAAATGAGTAAATGAGTAAATGAATGAATGAATAAAAATAAATGAGTGAATGGATGAAATAATGTAAATAAATGATTGAGTGAGTGAATAAATGAGTAAAATAAATGAGTAAACAAACGAACGAACGAACGAACGAACGAACGAACGAACGAATGAATGAATGAATGAATGAATGAAAATCTATTTATATAGCACCTTTCACAGACAAGTCACAAATTGTTTTACAGAGAAATAGATTAAAAGAGGTTCAAATCAAAGTGCAAGAACCACAGAAATGAGTCCTAAAGACCACCGTGAGCAAGAAGTGTTGGCACTTTAAAATAAATATATCTGAAGGTTTTCTTTTTTGCATAACTTTTAAGCTTTAAATAGACAGACACATGTATACAATGCTTCAGGAAAGATTTCTTTGAGAGATTTGATGATTTCATTTTTTACTCTTCAAAATGTTCCTCTTTTTTTCAACTGATTTATTCTGTCCATTGACTCGAGGAGTCACATATCAGACTAAAAATATGAGTAATATATTTAGCCAGCAGCATTCTTGAGTTAACCTTGTTCTCAGATCTCGTAGGAAAGAGAAAAGTATTTTTGCCTCCAGAGTCACAGCTTGCGTGAATATAATGTTCTCAACTTTAGCTAATAATATTCTGCCAAGATTCTCTCAGAGTTATAAACAATAATTCTTCTAGAAATTCTAATCAAACTTTAATTCTGATGTCAGTGGTTATCACTGTCACTTCACAGGAAAAAGGTTGCTGGTTTGAGCCTCGGCTGGGTCAGTTGGCATTTCTGTGTGGAGTTTGCATGTTCTCCCCGTGTTGGTGTGTGTTTCCTACGGGTGCTCCGGTTTCCCCAACAGTCCAAACACATGCCAGAATAGTTGACAATTCATTCCGCTGTGGTGACCCCTGATAAATAAATGGACTAAGCCAAAGGACAATGAATTAATGAATATTATTTGGATTTTTATTCTTGCATTGCATACATACTTAAAGTATTATTAGATATTTTTTTCCTACATCATTTTAGTATTTTTTTTTAAATATTAGCATTTTTATTGCTTTTTATACGTAATGACATAAAAAGTCCTGCAACATTTAATTAAACAATATATATATATTTGCATATTTTTTTTATTTATTTTCATAAATAAATTACTTTTTAATCCTGCAACATTTTAGTATCTGCAAAAAAATAGCATTTTATCTTTGCTTTTTCTAAATAATTAAAGTTATGTTTTATTTCCACAGTATTTATTTATTTATTTTTAATATTAGCATTTTTGTTCTTGCTTTTTATACATAATTAAATATGGATTTTATTCCTGGAACATTTCAGTATTTATAATGTAGTAACATTTTTTATTATTGCTTTTATACATACTTACATTTTATATAGTTATATAGTTGCAATGTTTTTTCTTGGTTTTTATACATAATTAATTTATTTTTTATTCCTGCTACATTTTAATATATATTTTTAAATATTGGCATTTTTATTTTTGCTTTATATATAATAACATTTATGTTTTATTCCAGCCACATTTTGTTTTTTTTAAATATTAGCATTTTTAATTCTTGCTTTTTATGCATAATAACATTTGTTTTACAGTAATTTGATGTTGTTCTACTGTAAAGTTTAAAACAAATTATATATTTTTTTTAATCATTGTTTGTGTTGTTTTGTTTTGTTTTATTTTATTTTTTATTTTATTTATTTTTTATTTTATTTTATTTTATTTTATTTTATTTTATTTTATTTTATTTTATTTTATTTTATTTATTTTTTGCTTTATATATATTAACATTTATGTTATATTCCAGCCACATTTTTTTTAAATATTAGCATTTTTTAATTCTTGCTTTTTATGCATAATAACATTTGTTTTAATTTGATGTTGATCTACTGTAAAGTTTAAAACAAATTATTATTTTTTAATTGTTGTTGTTGTTGTTGTTGTTGTTGTTGTTTTATTTTATTTTTTGTTTTATTTATTTATTTATTATTATTTTTTTCCACTTAAAAATTTCCACATGTGACCCTTACAAACACAAACAGTATCAATAAAAATCTAAATTATGGAATATAAAAACAAGTAAAAACACAGAAAATGACACAGATATAGAAATTATAGCTACACAAAACAAATAACAAATATAAAATAGTTAAAACATTTAACATTTTAAAAACATTTGACATATTTAAAACATCACACAGCTTCAGTTTTCTGATTGTTACATGATTTTCTTGAAAGTTTATAGAGATGCAGCAGTTAGCTTCAGCGTTTTCATGTGCATCAGTAAGAAACCGACGCAGGTGCTTTCATTAAAAAAAGATGTAAAAGGCATCCCGTCTCTAGCCTGCAGACTGAACGCTTCATTATCAACATGCTTTGATGTTTCTCAGGCACTCACAATCGCTCTAATCTAAAAATCAAATGCATTCATTATTTTCTCAGGGAATTTGACCAGCCTAAATAGGATAGGTACATTTATATTAAATGTATTTGGCAAGCACAACGATACCTGGAAAACATATATGCATTGAGAAGCATTCAGATGTTTATTATAGAATAGCTAATATTTGCATATATAGTATGTCACCACAAACCATAGCAAAACTGTACATTTAAAGGCCAAATGGTTTGCACTTAAATCAAAAAAAACTTTTTGTCTAATATTTCCCGAGTGATGGAATTAATTTTTAGTCATCAAATTGGCTGCAGAACAAACCTGTGTTGTCCAGTGACCAAACCTATATTGCCCAGTAACCTAATTTTTACATCATACATTCAATATATTACATATATTAGAAATGAGATATTAAAACTATTGTATGTTTTAAAACTATTTTTTTTTACATGTGGTTGTTCATCTTGAAGGGATATTTCACCCAAATCTTCTGTCATCATTATTCTTTCTGTTACTTTATTTTATTTTATTTTTAAAATAAAATAAAATAAAAAATTTTTACTTTTATTTTATTTTAATTATTTTATTTTGTCTTATTTTATATTATTTATTTATTTATTTTATTATTTTATTTTATTTTTTAATTATTTTTTGCTTTATTTTACTTTTATTTATTTTATTTTAATTATTTTATTGTGTTTTATTTAACTTAATTTTTTTATTTAATTTAAATTTAAATTTATTTTATTTTACTTTACTTTTTAATTTAATTTAGTTTTGTTTTACTTTTATTTATTTTATTTTAATTATTTTATTTTATTTTATTTTATTTATTTTTTTTATTTTATTTTATTTTATTTTATTATTTTTTTTATTTTATTTTATTTTATTTTATTATTTTATTTTATTTTATTTTATTATTTTTTAATTTTTTAATTTAATTTTTATTTTATTTTACTTTTAATTTAATTTAATTTTACTTTTATTTATTTTATTTTAATTATTTAATTATTTAATTTAGTTTTTTCATTTTATTTTATTTATTTTACTTTTTAATTTAATTTAATTTAATTTTCATTTTACTTTTATTTATTTTATTTTAATTATTTAATTTGTTTATTTAGTTTTTTTTATTTTATTTTATTTTATTTTATTTTATTTTATTTTTTTTATCACTATGGATCTCAATTGCAGTTTCCACCATTCTTCAAAATATCTCCTTTTGGGTTAAACATAATACATCTATAATATTTTGGAAACACTTAAAGCTGAGTAAATGTTACATTTTGAGTGAACTCTCCCTTTACAGCGGCGTTGGGAAAAGCACAGCCGTATGCAGAGAGTTTTAATTTCTCCAGTGCTTGGAGGCTTTTCTCAGCTTTAATAGTGTGACTATTGAGACGATCTCACACTGAGGCATCAGCAGACAGACTGAGTCTCTGTCAGGGACGGACGCTGCTGGGGACGTCAAAATTAAAACTAAAGTAAAGCCCCTCAGAATGGACTGAACCCAAGTCTGAGCATATCATGTACATGAAAGAAGGAGCTTTTAACTGTTAACATGTCCTGCAGACCTGCCTTCAGTCTGATTCACACACACACACACACACACACATGCTCGCACATTACACAGACACATGCTTGCACATATACAAACACAAACATACATGTAGAAACACAGACAATCAGGAACACACAGAAACATGCATATAAGCATACAAAACACACACACACACACACACACATAAATATGCGCACGCACACACACACAGAGACACACTGTCATAAACACAATCACACAGAAACAAATGCATGCACACATACACACACACACACACACACACACACACACACACACGCATGCACGTATACACACACACACAATCAAAGACAATCACAAACACACAGCACATGTGAGTGAGTGAATTAATGAAAGACTGTGTGTGTATGTGAGTGAGTGAATGAATGAATATATTAAAGAATGAGTGAATGAGTGAGCGAGCAAGCAAGTAAATGAAATAATGAATGAATGAGTGAGTGAGTGAGTTATTGAATGAGTGAATGAATGAATGAATGAATGAATGAATGAATAATTGCGTGAGTAAATGAGTGAGTGAATTAATAAATGAGTGATTGAGTAAGTGAGCGAGTGAGTGAATAAATGAAATAATAAATGAGTGAGTGAATGAATTAATTAATAAATGCATGTGTGTGTGAGTGAGTGAGTGAGTGAGTGAGTGAGTGAGTGAGTGAGTGAGTGAGTGAGTGAACGAGTGGGTGAGTGAGTGGATGAGTGAGTGAGTGATTGAGTGAGTGAATTAATGAATGAGTGCATGAATGAATGAATGGATGATTGAATGAATCAGTAAGCAAGTGAGTGAATGAATGAATGAATGAATGAATGAATGAATGAATGAATGAATGAATGAATGAGCGAATGAGTGAGTGAAGTGAGTGAATTAATTAATGAGTCTGTGAATAAATGAATGAATGCATAAATTATTGAATTAATTAACAAATGAATGAGTGATTAAGTGAGTGAGCGACTTAATGAGTTAGTGAGTGAGTGAGTAAGTAAATGAATAAGTGAGGGAGTGAATGAGCGAGTGAGTGAGTGGGTGAATTAATGAATGAGTGCAAGAGTGAATGAATGAATCAGTAAGCGAGTGAGTGAATGAATGAGTGAGTGAATGAATAAATGAGTGAATGAGTGATTTAAATAATGAGTCTGTGAATAAATGAATGAATGCATGAATGATTTATTGAAGTAAATGAATGAGTTAGTGAGTAAGTGAATGAGTGAGTGAGTGAGTGAGTGAGTGATTGATTGAGTTAGGAAATCAATGAATGTGTGCATGAATGAATGAATGAATGAATGAATGAATGAATGAATGAATGAGTGAGTGAATCAGTAAGCGAGTGAGTGCATGAATGAATGAGTGAATGCGTGAATTAAATAATGAGTCTGTGAATAAGTGAATGAATCCATGAATGATTGAATGAATTAACAAATGAATGAGTGAGCGAGTAAATGAGTGAGTGAATTAATGAGTTAGTGAGTAAGTGAATGAGTGAGTGAGTGAGTGAGGTAATGAATGAATGAAAAATGAATGAATGAATGAATGAATTAATTAAGGAATGAGTGAGTGAGTGAGTGACAAAATGAATGAATGAGTAAATGAGTAAGCGAGTGAGTGAATGAATTATTGAATGAGAGAGTGAAATGAATTAGTGAGTGAATTAATGAATGAATGTGTGAATGAATGTGTGAATGAATAAATGAATGAATGAATGAATGAATGAATGAATGAATGAATGAATGAATGAATGATTGATTGATTCAAGGAATAAACAAACAAATGAGTGAGTGAGTGAGTGAGTGAGTGAGTGAGTGAGTGAGTGAGTGAGCAAAATATTGAATGAGCAAGTTAATGAATGAATGAATGAGTGAGTGAGTGAGTGAGTAAATAAGTGAGTGAGTTAATGAATGAGTGAATAATGAATGAATGAATGAATGAATGAATGGATGAGTGAGTGAATTAATGAATTAATCAGTAAGTGAGTGAGTGAGAGAATGAATTGATGAGTGAGTGAAATAATGAATGAGTGAGTTAGTGAGTTAGTGAATGAATGAATGAATGAATGAATGAATGAATGAATGAATGAATGAATGAACTTATTTTCATAATGTAAAGCTCCATTATATAACTTCTAGGTTTGTTTTGTTCAGAATAAAAGCAGCTGTATTTAGTGCAGAGAGTGTTTATTGATTCTCTTTTCTGCCTGTTGTTATGATTGACCTGCATCTTTAGTGAACTTGCCTCAAATTGTGAGCGTGTGTGTGTGTGTGTGTGTGTGTGTGTGTGTGTGTGTGTGTGTGTGTGTGTGTGTGTGTGTGTGTGTGTGTGTGTGACAGGCATCAGGAGCATCAGAGCATCACCTCAGCAGACCCTTCATTCACACACCATTCACTGCAAATCACCCTCATTTATGGCACATTCCATTAACTCAATTATCTGCGCCTCTGATGAATTGCTCAGCCATAATAATTACATTTGCATAATGTCTTTTCTGGTTCATTTCCGCCCTTACATGTGTTAGCAATTACTGAAGTGCATGAACCTGCTGCTGTTTTTCCCCACAAAATAATAAAAAAAAACTTGATCTCCTTCATGATTTCTGCTTTGAGGGATTTTAAGGTTTGTTGGTTGTATGTCACGATGTATTGGCCAGATAATTCTGCTGTGTGTGGAAAGTTTTACACTTTATTTGCGGTACAATTGGGAGATTTACTGTTCAGTGTTTGGGTTTTCAGCAGTCACATTACACTCAACTGAACTAACTGAACTTCAGCTGTGGAACTGCACTGAAGCCATTTCAGTTTACTAGAACTTTATCTGTGTTAAGCTTCTATAGAAATAAAGATGAAATGAATTGAATTGAATACTAGAATTTGCAGTTAGACTAAAAGCAAAAATAAACTGCGTAGGATTCACTTTGAAATGATTAATCATTTGCTAATACATTTCATAAAATAAAATTGCAATTAAACACTGATTGATGTTCCAAAACATAAATTAAGCTGATATGGCTTTTAGTAATCACAGTTATTGTAATATATCCAACTTATCAGTTTTCTAGGAAGATAAAATATTTGTAAATTATGTTTGTTTTTATTTTTAGTATATTCATACTCTTTATTCAGTTTATGTATTATTTTATTTTTATTTTATTTTATTTTATTTTATTTGTTTGTTTTTATTTCTGTTATATTCATATTCTTTATTTGGGTTACAGAATATTTTATTTTATTTTATTATTTATTTATTTGTTTATTTAATTACATTTTATTTATATTTAATTAAGTTTTTTATTTTGTTGAATTTTTTGTTTTTTGTTTTATTTTATTTTATTTTATTTTATTTTATTTTATTTTATTTTATTTTATTTTATTTTATTTTATTTTATTTCTGTTATATTCATACTCTAATGAGGTTATACATATTTAATTTAATTTTTATTTTATTTTATTTTATTTTATTTTATTTTATTTATTTATTTATTTATTTATTTATTTATTTATTTATTTATGACTTTGTTTTATTTTATTTTATTGTTTGTTATTATTTTTGTCATATTGATATTCTTTTTTCAGGTTGCGCCATATTTTATTTATTTATTTTTTATTAATTAATTAATTTTATTTTATTTTATTTTATTTTATTTTATTTTTTGTTTTATTTTATTTTATTTTATTTTATTTTACAAGAAAACTTGTTGACACTCAAAACATTAAGTTATTATTATTATTATTATTATTATTATTATTATTATTATTATTATTATTATTATTATTATTATTATTATTATTTAACGCATTGTTTTGTGGTCAACCCTTATGGAAATCTAATATATGGCCATTTATGAATATATATAAACACTCTAAAAAAAGAAACAACCATTTTTTTAAAAATGTCTGATGGTAAATCAAACTAAACGTTTAGGTCCGTTAGGATTACCTAAATCATTTACATTTGCTAAATTACAAAATAATGAGAATTTTTTTTTTTGAGAATTTTGTATGATTTTCTAGACAGTCAAAAGTTTACACACATTTCCTTGGTATTTTTTTAGCTTTGCTTTTAAACTGTATAACTTTGGTCAAATGTTTTGGGTCTCCTTCCACAAGCTTCTCACAACAGTTTGCAGGAATTTGGCCCATTCCTCCTGACAGAATTGGTGTAATTTCATTGGTGTATATTGGAGTCAGATTTGTAGACTGTCTTGCTCGCACAAGCTTTTTCAACTCTGCCCACAAATTTTCTATAGGATTGTTATCAGGGCTTTGTGATGGCCACTCCAAAACATCCCCTCTGTTGTCCTTAAAGCACATTTTAACTAATTTGGCAGTATGCTTCGGGTCATGGTCTGTTTGGAAGAAATTATGAAATGCAATTACTTATTATGAAATTATGAAGTTATGAAATAGTACAGCACACATTTCTCCCTCAAGACATGGATGAATGAATCACTGAATCGTGAATCAATGGAATGAAGTGAATCTTTGAATCAATGAATTACAGAAAACATACTCAGTAAACAAGATCATGTACAAAAGTTATAGCAAACATACATGGCTTTAGGGAGTCTTCTATGATAACACGATGTTGATAGCACACAGTAAAGTATGAAATGCATCTATAAACAATGAAAAAAAGCATGCATGTGAAGTCTCAGGAGCTCAAACTCCATTAGGATCTTCCCATGAGGTCTAACCTGAGCGGATCGATGGCCTCGGCCTGTCACTTTACATCTGTGTGATTTTTCCAGATGCAGAAAGGTCTCTGGCTTCATTACCCTTTGAGAATCAGTCAGGAGGAAACAGCCTTACACAACTGGCCTTCTGCAAACTGATAATGGCCTCTGCTTCACAATCCAGCGTCCTCTGGGCTTTTATTGCATTGTGTCATTGCAGAGCACAACCACACTCACACTCTTCTTCACTCGTTTTTCACGCTGGAAATTACTATCTTTGAGGCAAGGTTAAACCAAAACTCAAACTTAGACTAAAGCTAAAACAAACTACTCTAAAAATACTTAAATCGAGAAGCATTTTCTAGACAAGTACAACTTATTGTCTTGTTTTTAGAAATAATAAGTCAAAATGAAGTGAGTTTTTCTTTAAAACGTCCAAAATAATCTGCCAATGGGGTAAGCTAAATTAATTTAGTTTAATTTTGTGTCTAATGAACATCTAAACATAGACAAAGGGCTCTATTTTAACGATCTAAGCGCAAAGTCTAAAGCTCATGCTTCAAAAGCATTAGAGGCATGTCCAAATCCACTTTTGCTATTTTAAGGATGGATAAATCCGCTCTGCATCCCAGCGCATGGTCTAACAGGGCTGTGCTTATTCTCTTAACGAGATCTGGGTGTGTTTTGAGCATAACGTGTATTAAACCAATTGAGTCTCATCTCACATTCCCTTTAATAGTCAGTTGCGTCACGCCATGTTGCATTTGCTATTTACATCCCGGACTTTGTAAATGAAAAACTGAACGCTTCACTAGCGAGAAAACAGTTAAACAGAGCATCTGCAGCGCAAGGATAAAGAATGATCCTCCTCCATTCACCCTCTTTACTTTCTCTTTACTTTTACTCTTTACTTTACTCCTTTACTTTGGTGGAGTAATGAAACGGTGGAAACTCACTCCACTGAACACATCCATTAGCCCACATATTTCATTTCGTTTGTTAAGCGCAAACATTTGATCAAAACTATTTATAATATCCATATGGTGGTGCAGACGTCTCCAAAACTCTACAGGTGGACAAATCTAAACTTGTTTTTACTACTACTATACTACTACTAATAATAAGATTATTCTGATGCAGATTGTCATGAATAAACTGAAAAAGTGCCCTGAGGTGAAGAAGGCATGGAGGCAGTGGTTTTTATATTTATGTATAAAGTAATATTGTATAAAATAATAATAATAAAACATTTTAATCCTTTAATTGTTTTCATCTGTAAAGATATTTGTGTATTTCTGTACAGCCTGTATGTATTAAACAATGTGTAAGTGTGTAAGAATGGTATTTTGACCACAGCGGTTCGAACTGTAGTTCTGCCGAGCGACTAAAAAGTTATCAGCATGATGGTAAAAAACTGTACATTTCTAGTCAAACCATTCTTCTGCAATCTTATACCAAAAACGGAAATAAGGGCAGTATTAATAGCTATAAATGTGGGAGAGCGTTGATATTATGTGATTGTATTTTATTGCAGTATGAAGCAATTAAGTGTTGATGTTAAATCAAAAGTAATTCACAAATACTTGAAAATGAAATGATTTAATGACAATAATTCTCTATGGTTACAACTGAATTAGTTACAAATAACTGTATAAAATGATAAAATATGAAATGATAAAAAGATATAATATTAATTGTACCCAGCTTAAATGTAAATTTAAAGTTACTAAAGGGAGAGGGAGAGACAGGGGGAGGGAGAGACAAAGAGGGAGAGGGAGAGAGCCAGAGAAGATAACCTCCAGAAAAGGAGAGGAGCAGAGCTCAGGAAAGCACAGAGAAGAAAAGAGAAACAGAGCAAAGTTTACCAGCTATTTTGTACCTTTCTTGACCATGTGACCAAAGCCCAAATGCTGAGACATTCAAACTGACCAATCAACATGTGACCACATCGTAAAACCCCCAAAGTCCAAACACCAGGCCCTGATCTTATCAGTATCTGCCTTTGGAGTCAGCATGGACCTTTCTTGGTGAAAAAGACATGTTTTGCCATATAAAAAAATGCATAGGATAATTTAGACTCTTACAAGTGTTTGGACCTGCATAGGCGCATAACTAACGCGCTCTGCGCTGGACTTTGGAGCAGCTTAGTTGGTCAACGACGCGGCCTATTTTAGTTCCTCAAAATAGCAACGCACCAACTCATTTATAAACCGGCACACCCATGAGTCCACAAAGTGAAGCAAATCGATTTGCTATTTAAACAACGTGGAGCAAAACATGAAAATTAGGGCTGCGCTGGTCTGAAAATAGCAACAAATCGCACCAAACATGTCTTGTGCCTTATTGCATCTGGTGTATGATAGGGGCTATACCAGGGGTGCCCAAACTTGGTCCTGGAGGGCCGGTGTCCAGAAAAGTTTAGTTCCAACCCCAATCAGACACACCTGGGCTAGCGGATCAAGCTCTTACTAGGCTTTCTAAAAACATCCATACAGGTGTGTTGAGGCAAGTTGGAGCTTAAATCTGCAGGACACCAGCCCTCCGGGACCGAGTTTGGACACCCCTGGCCTATACATTTGACTTGTCAGTGAAAGTCTAATAGAATATCCCAAAACTAGGCTAATCATCGGATGTTTGTACTGATCTGTGTCAGCAATACACAAAATCTCTATTTTAGAAATTCGTTTTTGCAATGTTGCGGCAGAACAACAGCATGAACTACTATGAGAATGATCACCTCAGGTGCTGATTATGTGCTTTATTCAGTGTTAAATGCTCCTAACGTGAGCTTAAGTACCATTTTACATGACATTTATCGCCGCACTACTGAAAGCAGCAGCAGATAGCTCACCTCAGATCTTGAAAATAAAATAACTAGGAGATGGTTTGACAATTTAAGTCAGAACTGTGATTCAACAAAAGCATCAGTCACTCATTAGCCTTTTACTAGGCCCACACGGAATCTGCGCGCGCAGAGTTCCTCGAAATTCTGCAGATTTTTAGCCCATCATTAATTCTGTTTATTTACTTGTGTAAATGTGAGTAAATTTATATTTATTCAGTTTTTAAATTAATTTCAGTAATATTATTGACTAATATGAAAATATTTATAAGATGTATTTACAATACAGTTTGTAAAGTCATATTTTCTGTCTTTTATTAGAGATATTATAGGAGAGACTTGCTTTGTTTACCAAATAAATTAGATCTAATTGGATTTGCATTGTAAACATTAAATACAAGTTAAAATGTATTACTTTTTATTTCATATATTAAGATTTTAGTTATGATACTGCTGAAATTATTCCACATAAATCCACAAATTTTTAACATTATTCTGCGCAGAAATAGCAAAAAATGTCTGCAGATTCTGTCTGGCCCTAACTATTACTAATGTTAAAGAGGGCTAATATGTATCAATTAGATTAGAAACCTTATAATTTCATTGGGATTGCTGTGGATGGTATTTAAATGTTTCTGTCATGTTGTAATATGTTTACACTACCTGACAAAAGTCTTGTGGCCTATCCAAAGCGTTCCTGCAGAACTCCCAGAGTTCATCAAGATCCTTTGGATTCATCTTCAATGCCTCCTCCTTCATCTTACCCCAGATATGATCAATAATGTTCATGTCTGGTGACTGGGCTGGCCAATCCTGGAGCACCTTGACCTTCTTTGCTTTCAGGAGCTTTGATGTGGAGGCTGAAGTATGAGAAGGAGCGCTATCCTGCTGGAGAATTGTCCCTCTCCTGTGGTTTGTAATGTAATGGGCAGCACAAATGTCTTGATACCTCAGGCTGTTGATGTTGATCATCCACTCTGCAGATCTCTCGCACGCCCCCATACTGAATGTAACCCCAAACCATGATTTTTCCTTCACCAAACTTGACTGATTTCTGTGAGAATCTTGGCTCCATGCTGGTTCCAGTAGGTCTTCTGCAGTATTTGTGATGATTGGGATGCAGATCAACAGATGATTCATCAGAAAAATCCACCTTCTGTCACTTTCACAATGATCAACTAGAACTCAGGTTATTATTTGTCGCTCTTACAACTGAGATCCACGACAAGACTTTCTGTCAGGTAGTGTAGTGCAGACACTTGAATCCTGTCATGTTGCATGTTGTTAGGACATGACGTTTGTTTTCACAGTCAGTCTTGTTTTATCCTAGCTGTGTATATTGCTAGGTTTCTTCTTAATGAGTTCATTAAATGTGATGTTTTTTGAATTAGCAACTGAGACTTTTACTCAGCAGTTAAAGCTAACAACACAAATGTTTTTAAGCGCTCGTTGTTTGTCTCTTCTATTTACTCTGTGATTATTTAGCTGTGATTACCTTCAGCCTTGTGTGGACAAACCACAGCAGTGCTGATTTTAAAGCCTGCTGCAAAGGTTTGCTTCTAATGTGGCGTCCATCGATTTCATTTGACCTCTTTTCACGTCACTGTCTTCTCTCCTTCAGTTCTTTGCGTGTACTTTTCTCTTGTAATCTCCAAAGCAGAAGAGGCTCTTGAGAGGCAAATAAACATGACAACAAAGAGGAAAAACAACCAGACAAGCCTCTTGTTTACTCCTCTTTCAACCCCTCACCTCAAGAAACTTTCACTTCTCTAGAGTTTTCCTCTTCTTATGATATAAACCATCCGCTTGACCTTTCTTTTATTGATGGTGAATGTGTTGTGATTTAAAGAACCAATTATCTAAGCTTTAAATATAATCTTATTCATGTTGCTTTAAATGCAAAGATGAAAAACAAATCACACGCTTCACGCTTCATTTGCAGCA
>LR812523.1:83159937-83182437 GCA_903798195.1 Danio kyathit | reverse complement strand
CAGGCTGGATTTACACCTAAGTATCTCATGGCCGTGACGCAGCTTCAAAAATTAGTTTCAAACCGGAAGAACGAATTTGCTCAAAATAACGCAAAAACAACCAATTTTCACTTTTTAGTGCAATATATGTGTCCTAATAGTGTTTATAGCAGCGTGGGACACATATATGACTGACAACAGCTCAAAACATGTGTTTTGGTGTTTCGTGACCCTTTAACCCTTCCCCTTACCCCTACACCTTGTTTTGCGCGTTCACGTGAAGGGGTTGGGGTGTCCCAATTATCTTTAGCTTAAAGGCGTAGGGCTAAGGGGAAGGGTAGATAGCCCTTCGAACGGAGATTTTTCAGGACCACACTTGAAACCAAGGGGTTTCCCAGAATACACCAGCCACAACAGCAGGATAGCTGCACCCGGAAGTCAGGAGATCCACAAATTACTATTTTTTTGTCATTATTACGAATTTTTACAACAAACAAGCACATGTTTTAATATATTCATAACCGTGTTCGTGTTTTACCATCATGCTTTAAAAAAAAAATGCTAAAATACAAACCGCTAAATTTGGCTATTAATAATCCCTAATAATAACTCCTGTACAGCAGTCCCACAACATTCTGACACTGGATGACACTCGAATACCCTGTCAGAAAAGTCTAGTGGCTGAGAATGAGCTTTTCACAATGTCTGCTATAATGTTTTTTGTGTGTTTACATTAATGAATATGGCCACTGTGTAAATACACAGTACAGTTACGATCTTATTGCCACATTACATTGTTATGATAACATGATATTGTTGCTTTCAGTGATTTCCTGAAGATAAATACCAAAAATTAACGCACCTGGAATAACTACAGCAGTCGTGATCATCTGATCTCATTTGAAGCAAGTGCTCATGATGACATATGATGACGTGTGCAGGTGCTGTAGTGCTGTCCCATTTCCTAGGGGTAAATTTTGAAGCCCTTCCCCTTCACACTCTGTTTCAACGGCCAAGGGGAAGGGGAAGGGGTACAAAAATAGAATTGGGATTGGGCCTTAATTTGTAAGATTTGTAAATTGTGAGGTCTCAGAACAGATTGGAGTAACGGATCCATGTTACAAGGGGAGGTTGTGGGGGTGTCACAGATGTAAGTGAATAATGGGGGGGGAGGGGTTGTTGCGTACGAAAGTGATAAGTGTTAAGACGTTACAGAAGAAATTGAAGGGCGTGGCGGGGGTGCGTGTGAGGAATGGGATCGCTAAAATGGGGTGGCAGATCAGATTTCAGAGCACAAATTAAGTCCTGGCTGTATGTAAGTTTTGACTCTTCTAAAGCATAAAAACACCATCATAATATGTTTGCAGATATTTCAGAAACATGCTCAGTGAACATTCTTGTTTATCTGAAAAACAATGCTGAAGTCAGATATTCTGCTTTGAACATGTGCATTACGTGCCAGAACGCTGTGCTTTTTTTTTTTTTACCTCCCCAATGCCAGTTTAGCCAATTATATTCTAGCACCTCGCCTTGGTGGAAAACCACATATTTCATTCATGCATTCAGAAAGACTCTAAAAGCATGCATCTGTGACTGAAATGCGACTTTTGGTGGACAGTAGCAGACTCCAAAATGAGACGCAGATTCAGAGTTCCACATGAGGTGATTAATTAGTAAATAATGCAAATATTATGAGCGTAAACATTAGGTGAGCAGATTTGATTGTAACCCCGTGTCCTAACAACACACTACATGACGAGATTTACAGTGATAAGCAATTTGGCTGTTTGCACCAGACAAAACACAACAGAATTTAAAATACAGCCATTCAGAAGCACAGAATAGTGCACTCACTGCACTCCAACGAAATGCTTCTAATCCAATGAATACATATTAAAGCTCTTTATCAGTATTAAATGTAGATGCTGAATCACTGATATGTGTTGGTTTACACTGAGTCACAGTTCTAAAGTTCAGTTTCAGACGGTTTATTTTATTCTCCAGATTTGAGGTGAACTATGCCCAGCCAGCAATGACATGTGGGGCCCAGATTAGGGCTTCATGGGCGGCAAATGTGGGCCCCATTATGGGCTTGCACCCGGGATCCACATTAGGGCCAGCCGTGGAAGGCCAGACGTACTAAAAGTGGGACTTGTAAGGGTACTGCATGGGTCCTAACTGGGCAATTCATGCCAAATCCATTTGGGCCCCACCAGAGGGTTTGCACCCGGGATTCACATAGGTGCCAGCCGTGGATGCCCAGATGGGTTTTAAGTGGGATCTGTAAGGGTCTTATGTGGGTCTTAACCGGGCAATTCATGAAAGACCCATTTGGGCCCCACCTGCTTAAAGGGTTTAAAATGGGCTTGTGATGGGATCCACACAGGGGCCAGCCATGGATGCCCAGACGGGTTTTAAGTGGGATTTGTAAGGGTCTTATGTGGATCTTAACCGGGAAATACATGTCAGACCCATTTGGGGCCCACCAGTCTGAAGGGGTTTAAAGTGGGTTTGCACCCGGGATCCACATGAGGGCTAGCTGTGGATGCCCAGGTGGGTTTTAAGTAAGATCTGTAAGGGTCTTATGTGGGTCTTAAACAGGCAATTCGTGTCAGACCCATTTGGGCCCCACCAGTCTGAAGGGGTTTAAAGTGGGCTTGCACCCGGGATCTACTTCAGGGCTAGCTGTGATTGCCCAGATGGGCTTTTAGGGGGACCTGTAAAGGGTCTTAACTGGGTAATTCATGTCAGACCCATTTGGGCCCCACCTGTCTAAAGGGGTTTTAAGTGGTTGTGTTCCCAGATTAAACCCCATGCCCACTTGGCCCATAAATATACCATGCAGGACCCATATATGTGTTCCCAGATCAAACCCATGCCCACTTGGCCCATAAATATGTCATGCAAGACCCATATATGTGTTCCCAGATCAAACCCATGCCCACTTGGCCCATAAATATGCCATGCAGGACCCATATATGCATTTCCAGTTCAAACCCCATGCCCACTTGGCCCATAAATATGCCATGCAGGACCCATATATGTGTTCCCAGATCAAACCCATGCCCACTTGGCCCATAAATATGTCATGCAAGACCCATATATGTGTTCCCAGATCAAACCCATGCCCACTTGGCCCATAAATATGCCATGCAGGACCCATATATGCATTTCCAGTTCAAACCCCATGCCCACTTGGCCCATAAATATGCCATGCAGGACCCATATATGCATTTCCAGTTCAAACCCCATGCCCACTTGGCCCATAAATATGCCATGCAGGACCCATATATGCATTCCCAGTTCAACCCCATGCCCACTTGGCCCATAAATATGCCATGCAGGACCCATATATGCATTTCCAGTTCAAACCCCATGCCCACTTGGCCCATAAATATGTCATGCAAGACCCATATATGCATTTCCAGTTCAAACCCCATGCCCACTTGGCCCATAAATATGCCATGCAGGACCCATATATGCATTCCCAGATCAAACCCATGCCCACTTGGCCCATAAATATGCCATGCAGGACCCATATATGCATTTCCAGTTCAAACCCCATGCCCACTTGGCCCATAAATATGCCATGCAGGACCCATATATGCATTCCCAGTTCAAACCCCATGCCCACTTGGCCCATAAATATGCCATGCAGGACCCATATATGCATTCCCAGTTCAAACCCCATGCCCACTTGGCCCATAAATATGCCATGCAGGACCCATATATGTGTTCCCAGATCAAACCCATGCCCACTTGGCCCATAAATATGTCATGCAGGACCCATATATGTGATCCCAGATCAAACCCATGCCCACTTGGCCCATAAATATGCCATGCAGGACCCATATATGCATTTCCAGTTCAAACCCCATGCCCACTTGGCCCATAAATATGCCATGCAGGACCCATATATGCATTCCCAGATCAAACCCATGCCCACTTCGCCCATAAATATGTCATGCAAGACCCATATATGCATTCCCAGATCAAACCCATGCCCACTTGGCCCATGCCTGTCTCTTATGGGCCCCACATGTCATTGCTGGCTGGGTGTGCTGCTACTTTCATTAGTATGGCAATGTGAAATGCCATTAAAACTCACATTATTAGCATTTATCACTGAATAAAGCACGTGAGGTGTACCTGAGATAATCACTTTATCCTGTTGTTTAGCTGCTAGAAATGGAAGTCCTTTCTAAAATATAAATTTCAGGTGTTGGTTAGGATAAAAACTCCTTTCAATATGAAAAATATTCCTTCTATCGGCACATCCACAATCTCTCGCTTCCCTCTTGAGTTCAGTTTTTTCATTGGGTCAATTTCCTTTAAGAACTTGACAGATATTTTATCAAATGTGTGAGTGATTGTCTCCGGGTTGATGCCAGCAAAACAATGTGCTGTGTTTCCCGCGGGGCTTCAGCAGACTCTGGCCTTCTGCCTCCTGCTTTGTCACCATCAACATCCATCAACGCTGCGCTAAAGTCAATCTATAAAAGCTGAGTCGAGCGGCTGTCAATGAAAACACACTCACACGCCGTAATCAGCACACACTTACTGTCAGAGACCAAAGCAACATCACCGTCACTGTCAGATTCACAAAGATGACCGGCTTTATTAGCAGGTGATAACTGAAGGTGAAAAAACACAAACATATATTCAAGAACTCAACAAAAAACATATAAATAACAAATAACTAAAAACTAATTTAGAGCAAGACTAAACAAATAAGCAAAATATAAATAAATAAATGGATAATGGACACACACACACACACACACACACACACACACACACACACACACACACACACACACACACACACACACACACACACACCAATAAATAAATAAATAACAAAAACTCGACAATTACAAAGTGAGGAAATAAGAAATACATAAATAAAAAACACACACCAAAAATAAATAAATGTAGAACAAAATTTAAACAAACAAACAAAAGTTAACAAAAAGTTATTAAATAATAAAATAAAATAAAATAATAAAAGTTAACAAATTAATACACAATATTTAATTAAATATTTTAATTAAATAAAAGCAATATATAAATTAACAAATAAGCAAATAAAATATAACAAAAAGTAAACAATTACAAAGGAGGAACTAACAAGTAAGTAAATAAATAAATAAATAAATAAAAACACACACATAAAATATAATAAATAAATAAATAAGAGCAAATTTAAACAAATAAACAAATAAAAACATAACTAAAAATTATAGGTGGGCATAGATTAATTTTTTTAATCTAGATTAATCTAGATTAATTTCAAAATTAATCTAGATTAATCTAGATTAAAATGGCTCATTTGAATTCTGCCGAAGGCATTCAGAATATGTGTGTTACCCAAATAATAAGTCTTTGAGAACAGGTTTCTCAAGCCAGGTGGTGCATTAGACCAGGGGCTCATCTCCTGTTTCAAAAATGCATCACAAACTGCTTGAAAAACTGTTCTACTATGATAATTGGTGATGAAAATAAATGATGTTCAATAAGATGTACTTGTGTTTACTGTTTATTCAGTTAAACATCAATGTTGAACTGTAGGCCTATAAGCTCCAAACAGCCATTTTTGATTACCTTAATCCATCTAAAATCATAACTGAACTAAACAGAAATGGAATTAAGATGTGGAGTATGCAGATATTAGTGGCATTATTGAAGTAAACACGGCGGTCTTTAGGACCTTTCGCCATATTTTCCGACAAGGTCCACACGCGGCTGTCAGTAAAGGACTGCACACACACACACACACACACACATACACACATCGTGAAATGCGGAAGTTTTTTTTCTTACCATTTGGCATGCGTTATTAAATTCCATAACATTCTCTCCGTATTTGCGTCTAATACCCCACTTTGTCACGAATGAATGAATGAAATATCCGTGAGTTAAAATGAAACAGCCGACCTGCAGTTAGAGTCAGGCAGCCTGCTGATTTGATTCAGAAGCGCAGACGGCTCACCGGTCAGGTATCCATCCGCGCTAATAGGTGAAAGTCATCACAGCTTGGGTAAAATAGACCCAGCTCCCAACCTAACTTTGAGAATAGATTAACGGCGATATTTTTTTTATCGCGCGATAAGAGTCTCGCGTTAACGCAGCACGTTAACGCCGATAACGGCCCAGCACTACTAAAAATACAAATTACAAAGGGAGGAAGGAATAAATACATAAATTAAAAAAACAAACACCAAAAAATAATTAATTAATTAATTTAGAACAAAATTTAAACAAACAAACAAAAGAAAACATAACAAAAAGTGCAAAAAAGGGAGGAAATAATAAGTAAATAAATAAATGCACAATATTTAAACTAAATATTTTAATAAAAAATAAAAAACAATAAATAAACAAACAAAAAAGCAACAGAAAAACATAACAAAAAGTAAACAATTACAAAGGAGAGACTAATAAGTAAATAAATAAATAAAAACACACACCAAGAAATAATGAATGAATAAATTAATAAATAAATAAATGAATGAATGAATGAATAAATGAATGAATAAATAAATGAATAAATAAATAAATAAATAAATTTAGAGCAAATTGAAACAAATAACAAGGGAAAGCTGAACAGTGGCGCAGTGGGTAGCATGTTCACCTCACAGCAAGAAGGTCACTGGTTCGAGCCCCGGCTGGGTCAGTTGGCGTTTCTGTGTGGAGTTTGCTTGTTCTCCCCGTGTTGGTGTGGGTTTCCTCCGGGTGCTCCGGTTTCCCCCACAGTCCAAACACATGCGGTACAGGTGAATTGAAAAAAACTAAATTGGCCGTAGTGTATGAGTGTGTGTGTGTGAATGAGTGTGTATGGGTGTTTCCCAGTGATGGATTGTGGCTGGAAAGGCATGTGCTGCGAAAAACACATGCTGGATAAGTTAGCGGTTTATTCACACACACACACACACACACACACACACACACACACACACACACACACACACACACACACACACACACACACACACACACACACACACACACACACACACACACACACACACACAATAAAATAAACAATCAGCTTATTAAATAACCATTTAAATCCGTTAAATTAAATAGATGCAAACAGTGTGTGTCCTAATCAATCAGAAAAATAATTTACAAAATAATGTAATTTATAAAATAAATTACAAAATAAATCCTAAAAGTGCCCATGCTAAATCAGTTGCTCTCTTCAATTTTAAGGTCAAATGTGATGTTTTTGGTGAGATTCCACATGGGGAAAAAAGCACAACATCAGCCAAGATCATTTTTCATCAAGTGTCTCTTTAACGCGATCATTACAGTGTAGGTCAAACTTAGTGAAGTGATTCCATAAATTACCATTATTTTACTGTACACCATTAGCATAAGTATTGTTCTGGGTGTCCTTAACATCCATGTTGAAGGACCTTCACTGTCAGGCACG
Organism: Danio kyathit; assembly: GCA_903798195.1. Lineage (NCBI taxonomy): Eukaryota > Metazoa > Chordata > Actinopteri > Cypriniformes > Danionidae > Danio > Danio kyathit. The sequence continues at coordinate 83,175,020 of LR812523.1, read as the reverse complement.
AGAAAAGAAAGTGGGACAGAAAAAGAAAGCGGCTTTAAAGTGGAGCGTTCAGCCATTCATGACCGCAGACTATTACACACAAACAGGGGCGTAACAACCAGGGGGGACGGGGGGGAGATATGTCTCCTCACTTTAAGAGCCAGACCATTTAGAAACAGGTGATTGATAATTATATGAATCACTTATTCAGCTTCACTTTTAAAATGTCCGCTATGCCCCTCACACAAATACATTTACCAAACAAGACCTTCTTTTAGTGTGTGTGTTTCTGAGAAATGGAGACATTATAAGGTCCAGTTCACATTTGACCGCACTCCAATTGAAGTCGGGATTATTAATCCTCCTGAAAATTTTCCCCCAATTTCTGTTTAACAGAGAGAAGATTTTTTCAACAAATTCCTGTGCATAAAAGTTTTAATAACTCATTTCTAATAACTGATTTATTTTCTCTTTGCCATGATGACAATATTCTTCAAGATACTAGGATTCAGCTTAAAATAGGGCTGGGTGATTTGGCCTTGGACTTGGAGGTTATTAACCTATATAACCTAAGTAACCTTATCATATTTATAATTATAGGACATAAACATTCTAGATAGATAGATAGATAGATAGATAGATAGATAGATAGATAGATAGATAGATAGATAGATAGATAGATAGATAGATAGATAGATAGATAGATAGATAGATAGATAGATAGATAGATAGATAGATAGATAGATAGATAGATAGATAGATAGATAGATAGATAGATAGATAGATAGATAGATAGATAGATCGATCGATCGATCGATCGATCAGGGGTTGCCACATTGGAATGACAGGATTGTCTCGAGGCACCAGGCTGGGGAAGGTTACAGAAACCTTTCTGCTACTCTGAAAGTTCCTATGAGCACAGTGGCCTCCATCATCTGTAAGTGGAAGATGTTTGGAACCACCAGGACTCTTCCTAGAGCTGGCCGGCCATCTAAGCTGAGTGATCAGGGGAAAAGGGCCTTAGTCAGGGAGGTGATCAATAACCCGATGGTCACTCTGATGAGCTCCAGCGTTCTACTGTGGAGAGAGGAGAACCTTACAGAAGGACAACCATCTGTGCAGCAATCCACCAATCAGGCCTGTATGGTAGAGTGGCTAGACGGAAGCCACTCCCCGCCTGGAATTTGCCAAAATGCATCTGAAGGACTCTCAGACCATCAGAAACTAAACTCTCTGCTCTGATGAGACTCAAATTGAACTGTTTGGAGTGAACGCCAGGCGTTACGTTTGGAGAAAACCAGGCAGCGCTCATCACCAGGCTAATACCATCCCTACAGTGAAGCATGGTGGTGGCAGCATCATGCTGTGGGGATGTTTTTCAGCAGCAGGAACTGGAAGACTAGTCAGGATAGAGGGAAAGATGAATGCAGAAATGTACAGAGACATCCTGAATGAAAATCTGCTTCAGAGTGCTCTTGACCTCAGACTGGGGTGACGGTTCATCTTCCAGCAGGACAAAGACCCAGAGCACACCACCAAAATATCAATGGAGCAGCTTCACAACAACTCAGTGAATGTCCTTGAGTGGCCCAGCCAGAGCCCAGACCTAAATCCTATTGAACATCTCTGGAGAGATCTGAAAGTGGCTGTACAGCGTTGCTTCCCATCCAACCTGATAGAGGTTGAGAGGTACTGCAAAGAGGAATGGGCAAAAATGCCCAAAGACAGGTGTGCCAAGCATGTGGCATCATATTCAGAAAGACTTGAGGCTGTAATTGCAGCCAAAGGAGCATCAACAAAGTGTTGAGCAAAGGCTGTGAACACTGATGTACATGTGATTTTACAGCTTTTTATTTTTAATAAATTTGCAACAATTTCAAAAACTCCTTTTTCACATTGTCATTATGGGGGATTGTGTGTAAAATGTTGAGGAAATCAATGAATTTAAACCATTATGGAATAAGGCTGTAACATAAAAAATGTGGAAAAAGTGAAGCGCTATCAATACTTTCCGGATGCACTGCATATATAGAATAGCTTTCCATGTCTGCTGTCCTTTATAGCATTTACAAGATTCTGTTGTCAGGTTTGAGTGTCTTTTAATTTCGCCTTTCCCCTTGGCGATAAATTGCTCAGTCATTTGCGCCTTTTGCTTGTTCTGTCTTCATGCTGGGATGAAGAGCACTCACTGGACACTTTCCCCGAGAAGCGTCTCTCGCAGATTTTTCTCAAATTGAATAAATCACCGGGGGAATACACGCTGCAGAGCTTGTTTTTTGGTATCTCTCGCCCTCATGCTTCATGCTTCAGAGTGGGCTGTGGAGGAAAGGAGAGGTGGATGTAAACAGAGAGAGAGAGAGAGAGAGAGAGAGAGCGAGAGAGAGCAGCAAAACTAGTTAGAAATACGATTGCAGCCCATCTGAATGATTGTATGAACAGTTTCCGTAAAGAGATGGACATGGTCAGCAACAATACTCAGGTAGGCTGTGGCGTTGATGCTCGATTGGTACTAATGGACCCAAAGTGTGCCAAGAAAATCTCCCCCACACCATTACACCACCACCACCAGCCTGAACCACTGATACAAGGCAGGATGGATCCATGCTTTCATGTTGTTGATGCCAAGTTCTGACCCGACCATCCGAATGTGGCAGCAGAAATGGAGACTCATCAGACCAGGCAACGTTTCTCCAATCTTCTATTGTCCAGTTTTGGTGAGCCTGTGTGAATTGTAGCCTCAGTTTCCTGTTCTTAGCTGACAGGAGTGGCACTCGGTGTGGTCTTCTGCTGCTGTAGCCCATCCGCCTCAAGGTTGGACGTGTTGTGTGTTCAGAGATGCTCTTCTCCAGACCTCGGTTGTAACGAGTGCTTATTTGAGTTACTGTTGCCTTTCTATGAGCTGTAACCAGTCTGGCCGTTCTCCTCTGATCTCTGGCATCAGCATTTGCGTCCACAGAACTGCCGCTCACTGGATATTTTCTCTTTTACAGACCATTCTCTGTAAACCCTAGAGATGGTTGTGCATGAAAATCCCAGTAGATCAGCAGTTTCTGAAATACTCAGATCAGCCCGTCTCGCACCAACAAGCATGCCACATTCAAGGTCACTTAAATCCCCATTCTGATGCTCGCTTTGAACTGCAGTAGATCATCTTGATCATGTCTGCATGCCTAAATGCATTGAGTTGCTGCCATGTGATTGGCTGATTAGAAATTTGCGTTAGCGAGGAGTTAGACAGGTGTACCTAATAAAGTGGCCAGTGGGTGTGTAAACCATAACCTCAAAATCCTCAAACATAAAACTAAGCACCAGGGGGGAAAAACCCAAAAGAAAACCAACAGTTAAGCCTTTCACAATGTGAGTCTGTCTTCCCCGTGGAGTCGCTGAACAGAAATGCAGCAGGGATCTCTCAAAACATTGAATTGGCTTCCTGGTGGACCTTCATCTCTTCAAGGGCTGCAATTGTGGATTCTGCGTCTTTGTTTTTCACGTCATGCATTAAAGCCCAATTCCCGTAAAGTTTATTGTCCTTCTTTCATTCCATTAACCTTCAGAAGACTAGCAGAGCGTGTGGTTAATGTTCCCTTGCATATATAACAAAGCCTGGTTCTCCAAAGCAGCACCACAACGAGCGAAGCAGAGAAAAGTACATTGATGAAAAGACCTGTAGTATTGTCCTGGTCAATAGGGGATGCCATTATCTGTATATGCATCTGTGTCTGTTGATCTGTGAATGCCACGCTTATGTAACAAATAAAACATAATACTACTACTACTACTACTACTACTAATAATAATAATAATAATAATAATAATAATAATATTACATTTATAATAATATAATAATTATTTCCTTACATTTATATAGCTCTTTTCTGGACACTCAAAGCACTTTACACATTTTTGAGGGGGAATCTCCTCATCCATCACCAGTGTGAATCATCCACCTGGATGACGTGATGGCAGCCATACTGCACCAGACCACACACCAGCTGATTGGTGGAGAGGAGACAGAGTGATGAAGCCAATTATGATATGGGGAGGGTTAGGAGGCCATGATGGACAGAGGCCAGTGGGCAAACAGGGTGCTGGGGTTAACCCCCTACTCTTTTTCAAAGATTTTTAATAACCACAGAGAGTCACAATCTCAGTTTAATGTCTCATCCATAAGACGGCGCTCACTGAGCAGTATAGAGTCCTCTTCACTATACTGGGGTATTAGGAGCCACACAGACCTAGGGTTGAGCACCCCCTCACTAACATCACTTCCAGCAGCAATCTAGCTTTTCCCATGTGGTCTCGCATCCAGATACTGACTGGGCGCAACTCTGCTTAGCTTCAGTGGGCCACCATGTGAGAGTTGCAGAAAGCTAGCTGCTAGCTATAGTTCAAATGATGCATATGTTGTCAGTATTGTAATGCTTTGTCACATTAACATGATTTAAGAACAAAAAAGGAAGGAAGGAAGGACGGATGGACGGCAGAGAAGAGGAGACACTACCAAAACAAGCATTAGCTTAGCATTGGCTGTTAGTTATTATTTGCTGTTACTTACGTTTTTAGCTAAAGTTTGCAGGATGCCTTCACTGTAAAGAAATGCAGGGTTCCCCACAATTCTTTCATGATTGTCCCAACACAAATCTATTAAATTAACTTAAGCGTTTTTACAAATTTAAGTGGATTGAACATAAAACATTTAAAGTGTCCCCACTTAAAAAACTTAAAATAAAGCATAACATTTCATTTTAAAAAAGTAGTTTGAACAAGCTGCAAAATGATTATTATTATTTCTTTTTAGTGCATACGCTTTTGGACAATGTAAAACTGTGTTGGGACAACATGAAAGAATTAAATTAACTTATTAGATTGTGTTTTTACAAATTTAAGTGCATTGAACATAAAACAATTAAGTTGAATGGTAGAGATAAGAGTAATTCAAGTACAAAAGCTTCAAAATACAACATAAAGATATTGAACAGACACCAAACAACAGAAACTGAGGATAATGTACAGTATATGAGCTGAATGATGAACCAAGCAAGGCACTGGTAAGCATATTCAGTATAATATGGAGAACAAAGGGAATTGAGAATGTTTATAATGAGGTTACTTTAGATGTTTTTAGAGGTTTTGTTGAGGGTTGAACTTTAGTAAAGATACGGGTCCATCATATTAATCTATGGCGAAATGAAACTCTAAACTGAACTCTAAATGAAACTAAACAAAAAAAATGAAACTAAGTGAAACGACACTCTAAACTGATTAAAATGAAACTCTAAATGAAATAACTAAACAAAACAAAAATCTAAATCAAATGAAACTAAACCAAACAAAACTCTAAACTAAACTTAATGAAACAAAACCCTAAATTAATTTAAACTCTAAACAAAACTTTAAATGAAATGAAACCAAACGAAACTCTAAACTAAAGGAGCCTAATTAAACGAAACTCTAAACTAAACGAGCCTAACTAAACTAAACAAAACTCTAAATGAAACGAAACTAAATGAAACTAAACAAAACTCTAAATTGAACTAAATGAAATGAAACTGAACAAAACTCTAAACTGAACTAAATGAAATGAAACTAAACAAAACTCTAAACTGAACTAAATGAAACAAAACTAAATGAAACTAAACAAAACTCTAAACTGAACTAAATGAAACAAAACTAAATGAAACTAAACAAAACTCTAAACTGAACTAAATGAAACGAAACAAAATGAAATTAAACAAAACTCTAAACTGAACTAAATGAAACAAAACTAAATGAAACTAAACAAAACTCTTAATGAAACAAAACCCTAAACTAAATTAATTTAAACTCTAAACAAAACTTTAAATGAAATGAAACCAAACGAAACTCTAAACTAAACGAGCCTAACTAAACTAAACTAAACAAAACTCTAAACTAAACGAAACTCTAAACTAAACTAAATGAAACTAAACAAAACTCTAATCTAAACGAAACTAAACAAAACTCTAAACTAAACGAAACTCTAAACTAAACTAAATGAAACTAAACAAAACTCTAAAGAAAACTAAACAAAAACAAATTAAATTCTAAACGAAGCAAATAACTAAACAACTCTAAACTAAACAAAATGAAATCAAACAATAAATGTCTAAACAACTTAATGAAATTAAACTAAGCAAAACAAAATGAATATAAACAAAATGAAATCAATCGAAGCGGAACTTTAAACTGCATGAAATGAAACAAAAGAAACTCCTAAATGAAATGAAACTAAACCAAACTTAGCTACACAAAATGAAACTCTAAGTGAAACGACACTCTAAACTGATTAAAATGAAACTCTAAATGAAATAACTAAACAAAACAAAAATCTAAATCAAATGAAAATAAACCAAACAAACTCTAAACTAAACTTAATGAAACGAAACCCTAAATTAATTTAAACTCTAAACAAAACTTTAAATGAAATGAAACCAAACAAAACTCTAAACTAAACGAGCCTAACTAAACTAAACTAAACGAAACTCTAAATGAAACGAAACTAAATGAAACTAAACTAAACTCTAAACTAAACGAGCCTAACTAAACTAAACTAAACGAAACTCTAAATGAAACGAAACTAAATGAAACTAAACAAAACTCTAAACTGAACTAAATGAAACGAAACTAAATGAAACTAAACAAAACTCTAAACGAGCCTAACTAAACTAAACAAAACTCTAAACTAAACTAAATGAAATTAAACCAAACAAAATGAATCTAAACAAAATGAAATCAATCGAAACGGAACTTTAAACTGCATGAAACAAAACAAAATTCTAAACAAAAAGAAACTCCTAAATGAAATGAAACTAAACCAAACTTGGCTAAACAAAACAAAATGAAACTCTAAACGAAATGAAACGAAACTTTTAAATTAAACGAAACAAAACACCCTATTGCCACATTTAATGTACACTAAAATTGCAACTCCGTTACAAAATTACACAAGCCATACACATAACCAATTTACACTTATAAAAGCATACAAATTCAGCACACTATATATATATATATATATATATATATATATATATATATATATATATATATATATATATATATATATATATATATATATATATATATATATATATATATATATAAATAAATAAATATATATTTATATATATATATATTTTTTTATTTTTATTTATTTATTTATTTTACTTATTCCATTTAAGCGTTTTATGCTATATTCCAAAATGCACATGAGAATAGGTGGATGAAAACCATAGCTAGTGTCCGTTCAGCATCTCTCAGGAGGTATGTTTACAGTGTCCTTCTCATCTTCTCTTTATTACTGCTCTCACGCTGTACACAACAGCAGCAGGACGAGTGCTTCGCCAGATTGTAACTGACTTTGACCCTGATGGTGTTTCTTTCTGAATTATGGTTGGCCATCGCTTCTTATGTGTTGGCGCTCAGCGAGTAGTCAAGCGAGTAATTGACATTCTTCTATCTGAAGCCACTCGGGAGCCATCGCCATGTAATAGACACACTAGTGTAACACTTTTTTTTCACTTTACAGCTCCCCTAGTGTTAAATAGTTACCATTTTTCTATCCATTCAGTCAATCTTTGGGTCTGGCGGGAGCACTTTTAGCTTAGCTTAGCATAGATCATTGAATTGGATTAGACCATTAGCATCTCTCTCAAAAAGATAAACAAGTTTTTAATAGTTTTGATAGCTTGAGTCTTCTGTTATGTTGTGTACTAAGACTGATAAAAAGGTGCTTCTTTCTAGGCTGATATGGCTAGGAACTGCTTTCATTCTGGCATAATACTCTGTAATACTTATCTAGTACTATTTTTTTAGATTTATATATGAGCATATAGCTCCTAGCCATATCAGTCTAGAAAATAGCCACTTTAATACATCATCTAACAACAGACAAAATCAAGCTTTAAATAGGAACTTTCCAAAAGTGGTCATTTTTGAATGAGATGCTAATGGTCTAATCCAATTTAATGATCTATGCTAAGCTAAGCTAAAGGTGCTGTAGTGTAGTGTTCCGTTAAGCTGAAGCAAACTATTAAGGTCCAACTCTTGTTATTACATTGTGGACTAAGACCGGTGGAAAAATGAAAAGTTGATATGACTAGGAACTATGCTTTTATTCTGGCATAACAGTCTGTATACTGTTGCCTATCTGGCTATCATGATCCCTGCTGTTGAATACAGTTTCTTTTTTTGTTGTTGACATTTTTGAGTGAGTTCAATGGTATTAACTGCAAGAGCACTGTCTAATATCATTGTGCTGCTACCATCGCCGGCCCTCCCTATAAGCGAACTAAGCGGCCCTGCTACCACAAGGGGCCCCAACAACCCACTAGTGGTGCGAGCCGTTTCCCTGCTGAAATAGTTTTATTTGCATTTTACAAATTACCTACATTGACGTTGCTTTAGTACTTTAAATCTGTATAAATTTTCACAAAAAAAAAAAAAAAAAATCACAATTTTATTAACGGTGAAATTGTTTTCGTGTGAAGGTCATTTCTCATATGTGTTCTGTGTTCTCGCAGTTTAAGTTTGTACTTCCAAGGTAACCTGTAAGACCGACCGGTCACCACAAGAACGCAAATCCGTGCACAGCCATGGCCTTTGCTTTATTGCCGGCCCCATTAATATACATGATTTATATTGGAAATTGGACCACGAGAAAAATGACGACGAGAAAAGACGAGCACAAAATCATTTTAGCATCGCTTTTAAGTGCTAATGATGATGTTAAAGACATAATCTAGTAGCACATTTATCGAAAATAGCCAATTATAAATTAATAAACGTCGTCTACTTGTATGAAATATTGATTTTTTTTGTCCTGGTTTTATGGACCCATTTTTTTATTTTATTTTGTCTAAAATGCATTTTACTGAAGTGTCTTTCACTGACATATTTTACATACTGGTAATATTTTTTCCTGAGACGTGTTTATAAAAGTTATGCTCTAATAGAATTAATCACAGTTTAATATAAGCTCTGAACCCTACATTTCAAATGTAAGGAACAGGGAAGGAGACTGAAGGGAATAATATAGTTTGTGTTTGGGTATTAACATTAACCCAGTATTTGTTGCTTCCCTTTTTCTTATGTTTTTTTTTTATATTAATATTTTTCATATTTATATTATTTGCTTATTGATTTTATTATTTATGGATCAATATTTGCATCAATGTTAATTGTTTTCTGAGTTTTTAATGAGTTCAGTGTGTGTATATATGTATGTATGTATGTATGTATGTGTGTGTGTGTGTATATATATATATATATATATATATATATATATATATATATATATATATATATATATATTTATTTATTTATTTATTTATTTATTTATTTATTTATTTATTTATTTATTTATTTATTTATTTATAAATATTGAAAATTGGACCGCGAGAAAAATGACGACGAGAAGAAACAAGAACAAAATCATTTTTAGCATCGCTTTTAAGTGCTAATGATGATGTTAAAGACATAATCTAGTAGCACATTTATCGAAAATAGGCAATTCGAAATTAATAAACGTCGTCTACTTGTATGAAATATTAAATTTTTTTGGCCTGGTTTTATGGACCCATTATTTATTTATTTATTAATTGATTTATTAATTAATAATTTATTTAATTAATTTATTAATTTATTTGATTATTTAATTATTTATTATTATTATTAGAATATATTACACAGTTAAATGTTTAACAGAGCAAGGAAATTTTCACAGTATGTCTGATAATATTTTTTCTTCTGGAGAAAGTCTTTTTTGTTTTATTTTGGCTAGAATAAAAGCAGTTTTTAATTTTTTAAACACCAATTTAAGGACAAATTATTAGCCCCTTTAAGCTAATTTGTTTTTCGATAGTCTACAGAACAAACCGTCATTATACAATAACTTGCCTAATTACCCTAACCTGCCTAGTTAACCTAATTAACCTAGTTAAGCCTTTAAATGTCACTTTAAGCTGTATAGAAGTGTCTTGAAGAATATCTAGTCTAATATTATTTACTGTCATCATGACAAAGATAAAATAAATCAGTTATTAGAGATGAGTTATTAAAACTATTATGTGTAGAAATGTGCTGAAGAAATCTTCTCTCCGTTAAACAGATATATATATATATATATATAACTCAATTGACCTTATTCTTGAATGCGGAAGTGCGCTCGTTTTGGCGATTTGTTTTAGAACTTTCCAATTCAGTCGCCTATGGGAGAAATGACTAGGAAAAATAAACAGCAGAAAACAGTCAAACTACTCGCTCTACAAACAAGTGTTTGCATGATTATACAGACAAAATAGAATAATATAATAAGAAAATATCAGTTTGCAACATCAAGCAGCAGAACAAGCTGTTTTTAACGTCTAAAAATAAATGGAAGTGAATGAGACCGGAAGTCTCAAGCCAAAATGATTTAAATGGCTGCGCCCGCTCATATGCGGAGAATAAGGTGTATAGGGGAGCTGTAAAATGAGCTCATTTCCCCCAACTAAAGTGGAGTTTTCCTTTAAGCCGGAGCAAACAGTTCTTGTCTGTCCATGCAGCTCTTTGGTTCCTCCATGTGGGTTAGCAGGATTATCTGAAGTGTTTGCTGGCATCAGTCCACTAGACCTCGACACACTGCTATTGGCTGTGTCCAATTCCTAAAGACACTGTTAAGCCAGTGTCGCTGGTGATAACGGAGGCGAGCAGATAAGATGAGAGTGAAGGAGAAACAGAGGGCTTTACGTTTTGGATTCGCATTGAAACGCAGCTTTGGTCACGCTCTCGCTCTTCACTTTATCTGTGATCGCAGAAATTACTGACAGGTGCTTGTGGCTGGAGTAATTTCATGGTAAAGGTGACAGGTGGGAATTTCACATCATGCCACGCTTCCTGGACAATCTTCAAATGATTGCTTTTTAAAATGTCATCCTCGATGGCACAGCAGGCATGCAAAACAAAGTAAGTTAAGGTGTATAAAATCTGTGCTGATGAAAATAATGCAGTGGCCTATAAAGTCACACAACAACAGTTAAACTGAAATGTGTAAACAACTTCTCCAAAGTTTAGGGTCAATAGGACTTTATTTTATTTTTTTTTGTGTGATATGTATAATATAAAGTAATATAAAATAATGTCGCTCTCTAATTTGTTTAATTGTATTTAGTGGGATTTTATTTTTTTAATTGCATTTTATTCGTAATTTTATATCAGTGCATTTTAGTTTAGTTAATCAGAGACGATTCAATTGTAACATTTTCTATAAATGTAGTAGTAGTAGTAGTAATAATAATAATAATAATAATAATATACATTTTGTGAATTTTACAGTGCAGTTAAACTGATCAAAACAATGTTTTAAAATTGTTTATATTTCAAATAAATCCCATAATGATTCTGAATATTCACTCACTCACTCACTCACTCACTCACTCATATATCCATCCATTCGTTCATTCATTCATTGGTTTTCACATCTATATATCTTTATCTATGATTAATTTGGTGGTTTAGTCATTCATTCATTCATTCATTCATTCATTCATTCATTCATTCATTCATTCATTCATTGAGTTTGACATCTATTATTCTGAATATTTAGCTTTACATGTTCGTACGGTTGTTTGTTTATTCACTCATTAATGTGTTCATTCATTCATTCATTCATTCATTCATTCATTCATTCATTCATTTGTTTTGACATCTAGATCCATCGATCTATAATTCTGAATATTCTGCTTTGCATGTACGTTCGTTCATTTATTCATTCATTGGTTTTGATGTCTAGATCTATCTATAATTCTGAATGTTCTGTGTTGCATGTTCGTTTGTTCATTTTGTTCATTCATTCATTGGTTTTGACATCTATATCTATCTTTACCTTTTGATTCTGAATATTCTGCTTTGCATGTTCGTCTGGTTGTTTGTTTGTTCATTCATTCATTCATTCATTAGTTTTGACATCTGTATCTATCTTTACCTATGATTCCAATATACTGCTTTGCATGTTCGTCCGGTTGTTTTTTCATTCATTCATTCGTTTTGACATCTATATCTATCTTTACTTATGATTCTGAATATTGTGCTTTGCATGTTCGTCCTGTTGTTTGTTAATTCATTCTTTTCATTCATTCATTCATTGATTTTGACATCTATATCTATCTTTACTTATGATTCTGAATATTCTGCTTTACATGTTCGTACGGTTGTTTGTTCATTCACTCATTAATGTGTTCATTCATTCATTCATTTGCTTTGACATCTGTATATATCTTTACCTATTCCGAATATTCTGCTTTGCATGTTTTTTTCCGGTTGTTCGTTCGTTCATTCATTCATTCATTCATTCATTCATTCATTCATTCATTCATTCATTCATTCATTCATTCATTCATTCATTCATTCATTCGTTTTGACATCTGTATACATCTTTACCTGTGATTCCGTATATTCTGCTTTGCTTGTTCGTCCGGTTGTTTGTTCATTCATTTTATTCATTCATTCGTTTTGACATCTGTATATATCTTCACCTATGATCCAGAATATTCTGCTTTGCATAATCGTCCGGTTGTTCGTTCGTTCATTCATCCATTCATCCATTCATTCATTCATTCATTCATTCGTTTTGACATCTGTATATATCTTCACCTATGATCCAGAATATTCTGCTTTGCATAATCGTCCGGTTGTTCGTTCGTTCATTCATCCATTCATCCATTCATTCATTCGTTTTGACATCTATATCTTTATCTATGATTCTGAATATCCTGCTTTGCATGTTCGTTCATTTATTCATTTATTCATTCATTGGTTTTGATATCTAGATCTGTCTTTGTATAATTCCAAATATTCTGCTTTGCAAGTTCGTCCAATTGATTGTTCATTCATTGGTTTTGACATCTGTATTTATGATTCTTAATATTCTGCTTTGCATGTTCGTTCACTCGTACATTTTTATTTATTCATTCTTTGGTTTTGAGATTTTTTATATATATATATATATATATATATATATATATATATATATATATATATATATATATATATATATATATATATATATATATATATATATATATATATATATATATATATATATATATATATATATATATATATATATATATAATTTTGATCATTCAGTTTGCATATATCCATCAATTGATTGGTTTTGACATCTTTATCTATGATTCTGAATATTCTTCTTTGCATGTTTGTTCTTTTGTTCAGTCATTCATTCATTTATTGATTTTTGACATATATATGATTCTGATTATTCAGCTTAGCATATTCGTTCATCCATCAATTGATTAGTTTTGATATCTATATTTTTGTTTATCTATAATTTTAAATATTCAGCGCTGCATATTCATTCATTCATTCATTCATATCTATATTTATCTTTATCTATGATTCACAATGTTCAGTTTGCATATTTGTTGGTTCATTAATTTGTTTATTGGTTCATTCATTCATCCATTAATTGGTTTTGATATTTATCCATCTTTATCAAAGGTCATCTTCTGGGAATGTTCTAGAAAGCAGGAATTGATTTCCAACTTACTGTTTCTACAGTATTTTTGATCAAATATCTGCAGCCTTGATGACCATAAGAGCCTCTTTTAAAGCAGTTTTTGCGGTGTGTTCTGGATCTGCTGTCTGATCTCCTGCAGTTTTCTCCTGCCTTTATTCCACGTGGTCCTGAACTCCTGTCGTCTGCCGTTTCAGGCAAGGGAGAGCAGATAAAAGATGTTTCTTGCCTCAGATAAAAAGCAGACCTGCTCGTACCTCTCATATTAAGTTGTTCATCTTCATGAGAGATCTCTCTTTCAAAGCCATGCATACCTCTCTCCTCATTTCCCCGTGGCAGCAATTATTAAGATAAAGGAGTCGGTGCTTTACTGCTCTTGCTGTTAATCTCACAGTCTTTTTTGCAGACTTCCCTTTCTTTTTGTGTGTATTTTTATTTTTGTGCACAAGGTGGTTACATGAATAGAGCAGTGATTGTTGATGATTGTCTCTGAAATAACCGTCTGTCGAATATATTTATTGTCCTCCTGTCATCCAATTACTCTTTAGAAATATAGCAAACTACTGAAGCCTGTTCTAACAAAGAAAATAGATTTTTTTTAAGTAATAGAAAGCTTGATGAAGTACATTTTGCAAAAAAATAAATTAACTTTTAATTTTTTTTGCAATTATTTCTGAAATTAACAAGCAATTTCTGAGTATAAATGAATTGGCAGGATTGTAAAGTGTTTAAAAACTTACCTAGTGAATTTGATAAGTTGTGTGTGTGTGTGTGTGTGTGTGCGCGCGTGTGCAGCGGTGTAGTAATGATGGTGTAATAAGTTTTCATCTGTAATGAGTTGTTGTTGTTGAACATGCAGTATAGGGTTATGAATGAATATTGCATATACAATTATTTTCCATTCATAGTCTATGAAGTTGAATCAGCAGTCTTTGATTCATACTGTCATCCACATACTTGGTGTGTGTGTGTGTGTGTGTGTGTCAAAACACATTTCATTTCAAGATAATATAAAAAAACCACATCAATGACAAAATGTTGTTTTAAAATTATAAATATATTATATTATTATATTATTTATTTTCCTTTGGTTTAGCCCCTTATTTATCAGGGGTTGCCACAGCAGAATGAACCGCCAACTATTCCATCATATGTTTTACACAACGGAAGCCCTTCCAGCGGTAACCCAGTACTTGGAAACACACATACACTCTTGCATTCACACACATGCACTACGGCCAGTTTGGTTTATTCAGTTCCCCTATAGCACATGTGTTTGGAAAACCGAAGCACCCGTAGGAAACCCACGCCCACACGGGGAGAACATGCAAACTCCACACAGAAATAACAACTGGCCCAGCCGGGACTAGAACCAGAGACTTTTTTGTTGTGAGGCCACAATGAATGAATGAATGAATGAATGAATGAACAAACAAACATGCAAAGATGAATATTCAGAATCATAGATAAAGAAAGATATAGGTATCAAAACCAATGAATGAATGAACGAACTCAAGAACAAATATGCAAAGCTGAATATTCAGAATCATATACAAGGATAGATATGGATATC